>CAJQZM010035186.1:17402-31427 GCA_907164665.1 Colias nastes
AACTGTCACGGTTTTAACTCACACGGTGACGAAACAGCACTACGCACGTGCCGTACACATTACTTAACGATACACACCACTATCCACAATCACCCACTCCCCCCCACACCACTATTCACGTGTTAAGCGGGAACCACGCAGCCCGCGAAGTGCGTGCGGGTAACGCAGCCCGTAGCAACGCCTCTTCGTGTGCGCTAAGTCGCAGCAGTGTGGCGAGAGCGCGGGTTAGTTGGCGCGCTTCTAGCTCACGGGCTGTGAGGAAACGGAGCACCACGTGCTTGAGGTATCTGGAAGATAAGTTTCTTTTATAACTAACTTGATTTTGCGGCTTCACTCGTGTTTTTCCTAAAAAAGCCAGCTATATTTTTTAGCATCGGATCAGGTGTTTTATAATTAAGAGAATAACATCAATCGATCGAAACGTTTTTAACATTGTACGATAGTTTCTATTTTTATATAAAGAAGAATTTCGAGCTTATTTTCTTTCAACTTGTTAGAAAATATGCCAAGATGATGATTGTTTTTTAGCAAACAAGTTCGTTATATTTTACGGTAGGTCCTATGAAAATAATAAAATCTAATTTGTAGTGTCTACTCACCGTCTACTAATATCCTGTTCTTCAGCAGACGTCAGATCTGATTTACTGCTTTGTAACTCACGCTGTAACGTCTTTTTCATGTCTGATATTCTATTGTCTAATGTTTTAATTTTCTGGAAATATAACATCACTATTATCAAACTATTTTTTTTTTGTTTAAGGAACTTTGCTAACAATAGAAGTATTTTTTTTTAATTAATCAAAAATATAATAATAATTCTCACAAACCTTATTTCTATCACAGATTTCAGCCTCTAAGTCTTGTATAGTCTTTTTAAGCGTGGACTCATTGTCAGCGAATGTTTCTATTCGCGTCTTGAGTTCCTCTATTGTTTTATTTCTAGCTTCTTCATTTTCTTTTATCAGCATACACGCTGCTTGATTCTGAAATATATAAAATGTTATTTTTACAAAAAGCACGTACAATATATATTTTAACAGTATTTATTTTTCACTCTAGATATGTGAACCCTTTTTTGTAACAATAATATGCAATGCAATAAAAATACGTAAGCATATACGCAAGATATAAAAAAATAGTAAAAGCTTAATTCGTCAATGCTGAATGCAACACGGTACCTCTTTGTGTTGCGCTATGATTGCTTCCAACTCAGTGATTTTAGACTTCAAGTCAACGACCTCAGACTCCAGGAATCTAACGTTGCACAAACTTTTTTCTACGTTCTGTGAGATCTGCGCATTTCGTATTAGCACCTCGTCTTTTTCCCGCTTTTCTCTGAAATCATTTCAATAATATTACTGAGTACTTTTTTATATCATATGTACGTAGAGATAAACTACGATAACATGGCGCGCCCCTCCAAATTACTGTTTCAATGTGTGTAGTGACATCCTTACGAAGGAGTTTGTATGTAGTTGTACGTATTCGTCTTTACTCGTACAGTACTCGTAATATCTCACTTATTACCAGATTTGTTGGTCAACTAATCATAAGTTGCCGAGCGCCCAAGACAACGCACGTGTCGTTTTCATAGAATACGTCAGTGCAGCGCCATTACTAATAATAATGAGCGATTAGAGCGTGACTAGTCGAGCAACAAATCCGTGGATTTGTTTTTGTTTGACGGCCGTCTCATTACGCACACATGCGTTGTGAATCTTGGTGGTGCATTGTAAATACTTTCACAAATACTTTCAAACGTTTTGAATTTTGGAGGGGCGCGCCATGTTATCGTAGTTTATCTCTATATATTTATACTACTATTGGAACTTGCGAGATTAATTATTTATTATTATGCAATGATAAATGCAATTTATAACGACATAATATGCATTGATGTAAGTATAATAACAATTATATAAGCAAAATTAGTTAAAAACGAAACACCTAGAATTATTATAAAATATATTTCGCTCAGCTCAATGATTGCTATCTATTTTTGTGTTATCCGAAACTGATAAAAACGTTCCTAGTGACATATTATATCTAAAATTTCGTATTAAAGATCTATAAATAAACAAACACTCACTTATCCAACTTCCTCTGTATATCTATATAATCATGTTGCATGTCTGTCATCATCGAATTCAGGTGATTCACCTCTGCTTTCTGCTCGTCGGATAGTCTGTTTGAGTTTTCAATTTTTTCCTTTAAAATCTGTACAAGAGTCCTTTCCTCTTCTAGGGCTTTTGCTAATTCTTTATTTTCATTCGTCAGTTCTTGAATACGGCTCTCAAGCTCCATTGTTTTGTCCTATAATATGGTATATTCTTTAAAGGGTGTAAGAAGATATTAGTGTGTATCAGTTATCAATTGAAGCCTTTAATAACTTATTTTGTCTAAATATAAACTCCCAAAATAATAAAACAAATACATCATTAAACTTAAATGTTTTCTAATAGTTAATCTAAGTAAGTTTCTTTGGCTAAATCTATAATTTATCAACTATTTCAATAATTTAAAAATGTCAATAATTTATCAACGACAATACTTAAATAGATATCCCAACTAAAGTTTTTGTGCTCTATCGAGTGCCATGCAACACCAAAATGAATAAAAAAGTGAGTGTTAGTAACAAAAACTTAGAAAAAATAGGTTAAAAATATTAACACTAAGGCTGTGCAAAGGAGAATAAAAAAACAAAAAGTTTAAAACAAAATTTATTACAAAATAAACACAACTAAAACAGAAAAGTCATAAGCGCCATTAAAATAAAATTTCCTATTTTTAATTTCATCACAAACAGTTAAAACTTACCTACTTGTAACGCAAAAAATATGTTCTTATTTTTAACACGTCTAGCACTTTAGTCATCGATATTACTAAAAACACTTTAAAGATATATAGCTCACGTGAATCGTGATGTGTACATAACAAATTATCTCCAACGCTCGTATCAAGATAAAACAATTACTTATATGTTTACTATCGCGTGTTCAAAATAAAGCGCTGTGAGAACAAATGCAATCTAAAAGCATATCATTTTCCTTATTAATCCACATTTAAGTACATTTTGCACTGTGTATATATATTTTTTTAATTAAGTATATGTGTATAATAAAATCTATTAATTATTTTGTAAATATAGGTTTATATAAGGTGCTAGGTGCTGGACATTATATTATACATATTTATCAAAAATAGGTACTTGATATTGCACGTAGCATAAATCAGAATTTACAAAAAATATAATTCAATAAAAAAATAGCTACTTATCTATGTTACTTTTAAGACTAGATATACTATAAAATAAATCATAATTACTCAAAAGAGCAAGTCATCAAATAAAAAATAATAAACGAAACTATATTAATTCAAAAATTAAAAAAAAAGGCTTCCAAGGTAAGAAGAAAAAATATAAGTATGAAATTATACTTAGAAGTCTATGATAAACTAAAACTAAGAAAACATTTACAAGTAACAAAAATACATAAACTGTTTCTCTTTACTATTTTTTTTATAAAATTTAAGAAGTAAAAAGAGCTAAACTCGAAAGCAAAGCTTAAAATTGTCTTTTATAAGAGGAATGTACAAGAACGGACGGCATATTTTTACTCGAATACTACCGCATACTGCTATTTTACAAGCGATATAATATATTCGTATATAAACCAAAAAACCGAATGAGTCACTGCTGTTTTATATTTAAGGATAAAATTTGAAAATTCTAATTCTAAAAGCAATACTTAACGTGAGACAACAACTCATTCGCTACAACAAAAGTGAATAAAATTTTATAAGAATGAAAAACACGATTTATTTGTCTGTTTGTTGTTTTTCACTTGAATCTAGAAATAATAACCAACTTATGACAGTTATTTTTGACGGCCCGGTGGTCCTCTGTTTTTTTTTCTTTTCAACATTAAACGCATGATATATAATAAAATTAAAATAAGACTAGTAGAGTAAAATGTTAGCAACAAATAAACCGCGTTTTTACTCCCAAAATACACGAAATCCATCATTAATTACAAGTCGAATTATAGACTTTACCACCAACGAAGTTACAACTACCCTCACAAATCGCAAAATTAACACACCCTTGTTAAAGTTACAACTCATTGCAAAGTAATGCCTGATAGAATTTTTAAAAATATTGTATTGAACATTTCAGTAGCAAAGAGTAATTGGCGAACAAATACCGTGTTGGTTTTTAGACTCACTAATAGATACTCTTTAAAAGACAGTAGTCAACCAGTTAATTAATAGAATTGGCAAGCGGTAACTTCGAGTCGATAAAAGTAAAAAGATTCTATAAAGCAGGTCAGTTATAAAGTCTTTAATTAAAACTAAAACTACAGTATATCTAAATGCTGTAGAGGCTGGAACTCACGGAGGCGCTGGCTGCGTTGGCCCGCAACGTCTTCACCTCCATGGCCAGAGAATGCACCTCGCCGTTCAGACGCACCACCTGCCCGGGGTCGGGGCGGTTAGTGAGGGTCAAACTCAAGTATTTTTTTTGTTATGGAAACTTCTAGAAGCGCTTATATATAATTATTTAACTGATAGCTTTTCTGAAACTACTCTTTTTTCCATAAAACTTCTAGAAGCTCTTATATTTTTTTTTACTAACAGCATATTTACTAACAGCAGCAACAAAGATAATTGTCCACTGTTCGGAATTGCATAGATTGTGGGTGGGACAATTCTTTGTTATTCATCAATGTTATGACGATAACATTGCAAAAAATATTTTTAAAAATTCTAATTCATAAAAGGTTACTCAGACATGAAAATATACTTTTAAGAAAATGTAGTAGGTATCCAGGTACCAGATCTTTGAGAAATTAGGTAGATTTATTTGAATGTAATATCGAATTAAAATCAGTGTGGCATTAAATTTTGGTATATGGCTATTATTTTAGTTATATGAAGTTATATTTAATACGATTTCAAATGAATAAAGATAAACAACTTTAAAACAGCGAAATAATACTTAAGCATTTCATAAAAGAGAAGGTACAAACTCAAATATACCTTGGCCTCGCTATTAGCAAGATTCTGTTTCGCCTTCTCAAGGTCAGCCGAGATTTCTAGAAGGTTCTCTTGCAGTTCCTTCTTTTCATTCTCTACCCTTCTTCTTTCCGCACCTTCTTCGCCAGCTTGACGCGACAATCGCGCCACCTAGCGGTATAACTAACTTATGACAATCATTTGTATTTAAAAAAAAAACTATAATATATGTTTTATTTAATAAAAATTTATCACAAGACACAATAGCTATTTAATGATTATTTTGTTATTACAGGATATAGGGGAAAGTATTGTTATATACAAAGATAGTTATTTTACTTATAGTTTTAGTACAATGCAAGCATTATATAATATTATATACATCATGCATTCAACCTGAGTTAAACAATGAATTTATTCTTGGTCTCTCATATACTTACTTTGTATAAAGTAACTGTATTTAAAATTCACTTTAGCTAAATAACGATTTCACGAATGCACATGTTCTTTATAAACAATACCTATATGAATAAAATAAATTAATAATAATAATAACCATTTAAAAACGTAAAAATGTACCGCACTCTACTGAAAGGCGCTATTTTCCACTATTAAAATAAAACACAATAATTTATCTTATGATCTTGTCTCTAATCCTATTAAGTATGGTATTTATGAATTTAACGTTCTATAATCTATAGCAATAAGCTCACAATCTACTCAACTACAAATCTATCTATATACTATCTCTATATAAAAAAAAAACTAACAAAACCACAAACCTGCGTCTCCAAGGCCGCAATTTGCGCACTCCATGACGTCTTGACGTCGGCTAGCACCATCTTCGCTTCTTGCAACTGACGACTCAACACAGCTCGTTCGCGACACACGCGGTCGTAGTCCGCGCAACCCGTCGGTTGCATTTCCCGCTTATCTGTATAAAAATATAGAAAAAAAATAGTGTGAGAAGGGTTATTTAAGGAAGTATTACATTTATTGAAAGGTTTGTTTTGTTTTAATAAGATATTACAGACATTTATAATTGTGCTATACCACATTGAATTTTTAAATTTTTCTCGTGTCGATCAGACATTTGAGAGCAAAGAAAAATTATGGATCTGACCAATTAATTTTTTTTAAAATAATTTTACCGGAAATAGATTGCCAAAATAAAGTTAAAGCAACAAATAAGACTCGAATAATAACTAGTTTGATTCGATCACGTCTACATGAAGGCCGTTGCAGTTGTTACATTGTCAGAAAATAATTCCTTTCTGTATTGTAGCGTTGATTGTGGTTTGGCCAATGTTAATAAATCAGACAAATATTGTTTCCTTAAAAGTATCTTTATTGATTCAATCTTCACCATATTGTAGTAAAATATTTCAATAAGATATGGTGAAAAACATTTTTTAAAAGGGAAACTTCTTAAGGCGCGTTGAGAGTAAAATGTTAAGGTCGCGTCATTGTAATACCGTCACGTAAAGGAGTAAGGTGACGATTTTAGTTTCTTTTTGTATCTTGCCAAAGAAGTTTCACTTCTGACACGTGTTCCCGGCACACACGCTCTTTTTTTTCTACTAGCTACCATGATGCTATCATCATTTTTTTTTCTATATATTTTTCCAATTTTTTTAGCAAGTTCACTATCATCCCCACACTAAAAGCCGCCATTCACGCTACATCTAACACGCGACTCACCGTCATCATGCACATGGTGGTGCGGGTGTTCCGGCGGCAGCGCGGCGCGCAGCAGCTGCAGCTCGTCCGCGAGGTCCCGCGTGCGCGCGTCCGCAGCGCCCAGCGCGGCTGTCAGCTCCGCGCGCTCGCGGGCCCATTCACGCCGCGATTGTTCTAGCTCCTCCTGTGGTGAGTAGGAAAAATAAATTAAATACAAATTAATACAGAACATAATTAATAATTATGTGTGAAGTGAATAGGTGTGAAGAATTGTAAGGTGATGAATATAAGTTTTGTTTTTTGTAAACTTTGGGTAAATAGACTGACAATTTTTTGTAATTTCAATTAAATTATGGATACAATAACATTCTGTTTTAATGTTTTTAATTTATTTATTTCACAATTTTATGTATCACTAGCTGTTCCCCGCGTTTTCACCCGCATTGCTCCGCTCCTGTTGGTCTGAGCTTGATAATATATAGCCTATAGGCTTCGCTCGTGGTACATACTACATAAGAACAATCCTCGTACTTCAAGGAATATAATAAAAAAAGAATTATCGAAATCGGTCCACCCGTTCACGCGTGATGCCGTGACCAAGGAAAACGGGTTCATTTTTATGTATATAGACTAGCTGCGCTTTCACCCGCGTGGCTCCGCTCCAACAGGTCTTATCGGAATGATATTATAGCCTTATAGCCTTCCTCGATAAATGGGCTATATAACACCGAAAGAATTTTTCAAATCGGACCAGTAGTTCCCGAGATTAGCGCGTTCAAACAAACAAACAATCAAACAAACAAACTCTTCAGCTTTATAATATTAGTATAGATTACAAATTACAATACATAATATTAAAAGAAATGGAAAACACGCATAGCACATAAGGCAACCTTATCCCTTATCAGCGATCTCTTCCAGGCTGCCCAAGGTAAAGGATAATGAAATAATGATATATAGGTACAAGTACTTGCATTTTGTAATTTAATTACCTCATTCATGGAAATTTTACAATTGACGAAAAAAAAAAAAAAAATTATTGTAACATTTCTAAGGATTTTGTCAAACATAGTAGGTATGTGACAATTTATTATTTCTGCATTTTAGTATAATCAATGTATTTCAAATCTCACAGTTAGAATGTCAAGCCGATCTTGTGCATTCTCAGCAGCTGCCAATCTCGCTTTCAACTCATTAAGTTGTTTCTGTGCTGCATCTCTCTCGGTTATCGCTTTAGCTGCCTCTGCTTGAGCTGTCCGCGCTACAGTCTGAGCTGCCACAGCTTCTTCACCTAAAAAATATTTTTTTTTTTTTTATAAATTATACATATCAAGCTAATTATAAGTATATATAAATAATAGATACAATAGATGGAACTTGGGATCACAAAAAACATAAGAAAAGAGTACCTTGGCTACTTTTATTTTTTAAGAAGGATAAGGCTTTTCCCACAAATCTCTCATTTAATGTAGACATGTTCAAACTAATGATTCTATATGAATTGTATTACTGAAAGTATATTTTTTATTACATTTAATAGTCACGGATGCCTTACTAAATGAGAACATTAGATAAGAAGTGGAAATTTTGTTGTATACTAATGAAATGAACACTTAACTAATTAGAGTTAATGTTATTTTGTGGAGTTATTCTATATAATTGTGATCTTACATTTATTTATTTTTGTAAACTATATGTAACATATTTTTGCATACTTTCTATAATGGCCTATTTTTTTAATGTTTAAACATGAATTATTCTCAATGAAAATTGTTATGAGTAACATGTAAATGCAAAATAGAATTCTCAAGTCAACTTATTGTTTCACCTGAATTTGCAATTTTGCTTCTATCCTTACAGAGAAACCAAACAGATCTGAATTACTAAATTTCAGTTAAAAATTAATTTTTTAATCAATATTTTCTAAATTTTGGCCTTTGTAAAATTTAAAAAATATTGATTAAATACCTTTATTTTTCATTATAAATATTTAGGCAATCTATACACATAATAATTTTAATAGATTGGTCATTACAGATATTAGAAGACAAATAAAGTTTCTTAATCTATTTACATGAAGGTCTTATTAAAAACTTCAGAAGACTATAAAGTCTTAGATATAAATCTACAACATTGATATTTAGGCAGAAAGTAATATCTTCTAACACAATATGTCATAAATATACATTATACACCTATAATAGTCATATTAGAATCTTTTCTTTCAATATTTTCTATTATGGATATTACCTTGGACAGATGCAAGAGAAAGCTTCAATTCCTCGATCCTCTGTTCCCAATAAACATCCCTGTCACGCAGTTTATCTTCCAGCTGAGATGCATACTGCTGCTGCAGTGCCACTTGATCTACCTGACCACCAGTGCGGTCTGATAGATATGTTTGCATTTGTGGCGATATTGACTGTAATAAGATTTGAAAATATAATATATGACTCTTATTTTGCATCCTTAATAGTACAGGTTAAGAAACTTTAACATGAAAGGTATAGATTTTACTTTTATTTTTACTTACATCTGATGTTGAGTCTGCCTGACCACCAGAACTAGATGGGCTAGTTGTTGACTGTAAATAAAAATAATGTATGTGTGTATAGCCATATATTTTACCCTGGTAAGAACTTAGCATCTGTTGAAAACAGTTTCATAACTTTTTGGTTTTGCTAGTATCTAAATAATAAAATAAAACATACCGAGTCATCTCGCAATGTTATTCGGCCTAAAAAGGCTCCACTGCGCCAACTACTCGTCAATTTACTAATATCACTTCCAGTTTCTTCTTTAATTTTACTCTTTAAACTTGCAAACATCGTAAGAGACGATTATTGGTCGCTGTAAACGCAACAAGCACCAATATTTATTGCGTATCAGTCCTATAACTTCACTTTAACGGTAATTAAAAACTACTTACTATATATTTTAAGTCTAAACACTATGTATGACTTGAAACCCTAATAGTGATTAAAGGATCTTATTAACAAAACCATTCTACACACTAAACGCTATAGAAAGTAAGACATAACAAGTATAATGCAAACGTTGATTAAATATGCTGTAGCGGAATTCGCGGTTCAGGTATCCTATTTACAACTGCCGTGAAAAAGTTAAATAAATGCATGCAAATCGCAAATCATAAATCATAATCACAATTCGCGAACACTCGCTACAAGAACATAATACTCATATCACATATGACAGCTGATTGCTTATGACTGACAGATGTGTATATGTGTTGACGCTGAGGTGTCAA
Organism: Colias nastes; assembly: GCA_907164665.1. Lineage (NCBI taxonomy): Eukaryota > Metazoa > Arthropoda > Insecta > Lepidoptera > Pieridae > Colias > Colias nastes. Next base: position 27,364 of record CAJQZM010035186.1, read on the forward strand.
ATGGGTGTCAGTTTGTTTTGACATTTTATCATAGCATAATATTGCATTTACTCTATGAATGTTCAGCAACTCTTTAAAATAAGTAAACTAAAAAAAAAAGTCTGGGTTACTAAAAAAAAAAGTCTGGGTTACTAAAATAATTTATGCTTCTTGGGTGAATTATACTCATACGGAATATATTTAATTCTATAATTCTGTGACCATAATAATTATTTTTGATGTGAAACATCATACATAGTTTATTTTAGTATCATTTAACCCTTAATCGGCCATGACTTCAAACAAGTTTATTTTAATACATCAGTACGGGGTTATATCGAGATTAAACACTTGAGTATTAAAAAGTAAAATATTGGGTAGCTTAAAGGTTTTTTTGGCGGTGGGATATTATTTCCCTATAACCATTAAAAGTTATGTTTTGTGGGAAATTATTTCCCTATATCCATGAACATACATGTGGGAAATAATCTCCCACTTGACTAGCTTTTGCCCGCGGCTTTACTCGTCGATTTTAACACAGGGACAAAAAATAAAAATGCATCATTAAATTTATTATTTATTGAATATGTATGAATTTTTTAATTACTTTTTACTTTACTTAACTTTTTACTTTTTATAACTATTTGGTATCCTTACGGGATAAAGGGAAATATATTCCCACTTGAAGATTTCATGCACGGCTACAGGGTATTAATTTCCCACCATTTTTGAATGAGAAAAAATAACCCAAAGTAATAGCTTTCGTACGTTATTTTGTTAATATTTGATAAATAACACGTTCTTCTATAGGAATTAAAAACAATTGAAGTTCCACTTCAAAAAGTATTTTATGCTGTGTAGGTATTAACAACTAATAAAAGATGTTTCTTTCTAATAAAAAAACCTTTATTAAAAATGTACCTAAGTATTAAAAAGGAGAAAAGAGATAAATTGCAAAAAGTCATTCTAGTCTAGTTCATTGTTCAGGAAGGATTTTGAATTCATAGATAATAATATTTAAGTAGAATTTTAAATAAGTAGGTACCTCACTAGACACTAGGTACTTTTTATCCCCATTTTCAGCACGGTTTCCTAGGAAGAAAATGCGAATGTCACCGTTCTAATTCCACCAGCCAATCCATAGAGTAATATAATATATCGGGTAAGCCAATCTCAGTTAGTCCATTCTTGTATCTAGTAGTTTCTACTTGTAATAAGGGCATTGTATTACAACTATTTCTAACTAGTGAAAACGCGTTGTAACTGTTAACTGACACATAATTTAATTCAAAAGTGCCGAAATAGTAGTAGTGTTTTTTAAATTATACGTACCTAGCACGGATACGTAGGGTACTGTTACTTACCTACTAAGATTTTGTTTGGAACTAGATGGCGCTGTACGCAATGCATAGCTTGTGCTTAGCCGTAGAGGGAGAATGAACTATAGAGACGATGTCGGCGTATACCCGAACGAGATGGCGAATCCTTACGTCAATGTTGCCAACTTTTACAAAAACTTTTTATCCGAAAAACTGGCAAAATATCTTTAAATGTTTGGGTATTTTTTTGTAAGATAGGTTTATGAAGAAAAAGACAGATTTGTCAAGATTTTGTAATTTATTAACTTACTACCAACATAAAAAAAAACTAATAATTAAGAGTTAAGGACGGTAACATATTCTATGATTTTTAACTGGTAACCACTTCTTCCTTCCGGTAGCTCGAATCCATCTGCTTAATGTGTTTGTTTCTTTTGGAAACCTAAAAAAACATATTTAATGTTAATAAACTTTTCACGATTTTGGGGGAAATTTTTACCCAGTACTGGTATCCCTCATGTTAATCACATGATTATACCATAAATTTAAAACTACGTAAAAACAAATGGCGTCCTTAACCTCAAGAACACTTCTTAATTTAGTCGGATAACACAAAAAAATGTTTACGTCTATTTTGATGAAAATATTATACAGGGTGTAATCGTTAAGTGTGCACAGGCGATTATTCCGTAACTATTACAGATATCAAAAAACTTTAAACTGATATCGAAAGTATTTAACCTAATGAGTAAAATGGCCATAATAAATTTTTAAAAATAAAACGAGAAATATCTAAAAAATTAACTTGAAACCCTCCCATACATTTAGTATGAGATACGAATATCCCATGTACATGGGTTGATCCAAAAGTAATGATAATCAATATTAAACAAGGTCATTACAGTTATAATAATAATGTAGTTCTCTAGATAGTCTTCTAACTAGAAAATATACTTCAATATTTTTTTTCCTAATCTTAAAAAAAAAAACTTTGACTTCATCCACAAAAACCCCTCCACGCGGCCATCACTTCGCTGTCGTCTTAAAATAATTTATTGCTAAGAAAGTGTTTCTTGTGCCGAGGAAAGAGATAAAAGTAAATACTAGGAGCTAGATCTTAAAAATAGGGTAGGTGTTCAAGCATTTGGAATGCCAATTTTTGAATGGCAGCCATCGCAACTGACGCTTTGTGATCTGGTGCGTTGTCTTGGTGAAACAGCGTTCAGGTCCGCAGTTTGCCATGTCTCTTTTCCTTACTAACCTACCGCAATCTTTTAATTTGGTCTGTTTAGTAAGAGCCCAATAAAGTGGCTACCTTTTTAAAATATTCCACCATAATTATTCCTTCAGCGTCCCAAAAAACTACCGCTTTAATCTAACCTACTGATTTTCACTTTGAATTTCTTCATCGTCACTTTGGAAGCTCGCATCCAGGACATTGATTGTTTTTTGGTTTCAGCATAAACATGGTGAACTCGGGTAACGTCCATGATCACAAAACGTGACAAAAAATTATCCTGATATCATTAAAAATTTAGAAATTTACCCTCTACATGTGGAATCGTTGTTTCTTCTTTTCGTCGGGAAACATTCTGGCACGCACGGTTCACATTCAAATTAATGTAAATAATTGGAAACGTGGCCTGTTGATATGATTTTTTTGTGATTACTTAGTGAATACATGAGCAAGCAAAAAACATTTATTTTATATTTTTATGTGCACAGGAAATACCCAATTATCATTACTTTTGGATCAACCTAGTTCATTTAATATGAATGATTTTAGCTTTTTCTTTCTTTTTTTGGTTTTCTGCTTTAATTACTTCGCAAATTTGAAGGGAAGTTCATTTAGAAACTGTAAATAGAGCTCCTCATTGTATTGCACAATGAGGACATCACTTCGAAAATCTGCTATGAATACAAAATGTATGGGAAATAAAATGTATGGGAGCGTTTAATGTAACATTTTTGGATATTTCTCGTTTTATTTTTAAAAATTTATTATGGCCATTTTACTCATTAGGTTAAGTACTTTCGATATCAGTTTAAAGTTTTTTGGTATCTGCAATAGTTACGGAATAATCGCTTGTGCACACTTAACGATTACACCCTGTATATTTGCAGATAATTTCACATTAGAGAGAATGAAAATGGATTAACTATAACCAGGTCTATAAAACAATATACTTCAAATAAGTTTACTTACGTGTGAAAGGTAATATTTGGTAATCTTCTTTCCGGCCGATTTTTACAACCAATCACACTACAACGCACCATATTTTCACTTTAAGTCGGTTTAAAACAGATCACTGTCAACGTTAATTAAACTTTGAAGTCACATATCAGCGAGAAAAAACAGAAAACTAGCAAAACAATGGACTGTAGCCGTTTGTTTGGGACAAACTAGCTTTGTCCCCAACAAAAGAAATCGCATAACATGAAAGAAACAAAAAACAATGTTTCTGTCTCGCTTGCTATAAGCTTTATAGTCATAAGTGTATTTCTCTCACGCATTTCTTGTCATTTTAGTGCCTCCTCTATAGTTCATTCTCCCTCTACGTGCTTAGCATTGTTTATTTTTTCAAATACTTTAAAGGTTGAATTAATCATTTAATGATGAAAGAATATTTGAGTAACATCGATTAGTGAAACTTAGTTCAAAATTAATTTAATACCTAAACTGTCTAGTTTCGAGCTAGTTCGTTGTTACTTTTTAGTTGTATTTTATTATCATACAAAGACAAAGGAAGGTAGGTAAAGTAAAGC
>CAJQZM010035187.1:0-17509 GCA_907164665.1 Colias nastes
TATTAGTAAGGAATAGGATTCCTGATAGTTTTGGATTTGACGCGAAACTTGAAAACATGCAGTTGCGTTGTATCTAAAATTAAAGAAAATTGCTCCAAAATGCCCTTTAAAATACATTCATAGCGAGTTAAATATCGTGTTATAAAAAATCAATACATTCTGTTTAACCAAAAACTCAAGTTATATAACATTGTTCCATAAACGATTAGGTACTTTATGCCGCATTACTTGCGCCGAGTGCAGCTGCTCTGCGGTCGGATTTTGATTGATAACTTTCAACGGAATTGCTCGTAATATTGTATTGCTAAAATGAATTTTGAGTAGTGGAGAAAACAGGTGAGATGGCTTGTATTTAAATATATACGATATATATTTCCATACCTACTCCATTTGGCATATTGTGGCTTCACTTGTTAGAAAAGTAACAAAAACTAAGTGAGACTATTATTAGATATTGAGAAAGGAGAAAGAAAAAACATCTAATCCAACAGACAGAAATAAAATAAAACAATTTTTGGGTGTAAGAGTTGCATTGGAACATTGTTACATCCCATATGTACATGTCACACATCTATACTAATATTGTAAAGAGGAAAGGTTTGTATGTATGTATGGTTTTCACGCATAAACTACTGGACCGATTTTGATGAAATTTGGCACAGATAATCTTTAAACCCTGAGAAAGAACATAGGCTACCTTTTATTGCGAAATATGTACCACGGGCGAAGCCGGCGGCGGACCGCTAGTATATTTTAACCTAAGATTTTAACAGCTAGAAATTCGTAGTTCGTGAAAGTTGTAAATTATAACTAACTAAGGTCAAGCACTGTATCCATTTTGCTCCTTACAACAAGAAAATCATAGTAATATCTCAAAACGACGTAACCCAGGATTATTATTGTTATTATCTACAAGAATAGGTTAAACGTGAAGTTCCTACCTTGTTCCTACTTACAAAATGCGGTTGGGAATAAAAGTTCAAAATGTATAGAAATACTGAAATTATACGTATCTAACTTTTTATAATGACTGGTTTTCATTAGGACAAGAGACCGCGATTCATGGAAGCGACTTGGAGAGGCCTTTGATCAGCATTGGGACACGACAGGCTGATACAATACAATACAAAAAAAAACTTTTATTAAGATGAGAATGATGTGAACAAATAATTAAACCTTTATTCTACCTGGTTTAATTAAAGCAACTATTTATACAATTAATGTAAATCTACAAATCGTTATAACAATATCACATAATAAAAATATCTTTCAAGATGTGTTTATCATTTGTTAATAAGCCATTCCATTTCTCTGTACAATCCTCTTTCGAATTCATTTATGTATTTACATATTGCTTTAATTTTAATACACGAATAACAAACGATATTAATCATAATTTTAAACGTTATTAGGTACAATTTAAAATGAACACGAAAATCAAACGATATAAACTCATGTCGCAAGCTTAGTCAATAGTTTAGTGTTTAAAATTCAGTATCCAGTCCATCCAAGAAATTCTACCATACGGAGTAACACGTACAAGGCTTAACCTATTTTATAGCTTGGCAGACCACTGGTGTCAAGTGTTCCCGTTTGACACAGTCCTGGAGCAGCTATTATCATTGAATTATGTCAAATTTTATATGAAAGACTAGAGGTCCGCCCCGGCTTCGCCCGTGGTACATGTTTACGTTTTCTATCCATAAGAACCATCCTCGTACTTTAAGGAATATTATAAAAAAAGAATTAACAAAATCGGTTCATTTGTTCTTGAGTTATGCGCTTACCAACACATTTTGCGATTCATTTTTATTATATGAAAGATTGTAGGTATATAGTGTTCAGTTTTTATTGTAATGATATTGTCCCATAGAGTTGTAGGTTCTTAGTTAGAGGTCCTATCATTTAAAGCCATGATTGATGAGGTATTGAATAACAAAATGGTATCCATTGCTTAGCAGATATGTTGTCGAAAGTAGAGTATATCAATTTATTTGAAATTATTTGCTCAATGTTGAAAGATAAAGTCAGGTATAGACTACAGGCCCATGTTGTTAAATTCATGGGTCATTTGAACCACCAGGTGACCTATCTAGAACGATATAAGAGCATAAAATAATAAGATTCAGCACTATGCCATCACTTGTAAGCTGTCCATCTGAGTGCAGATGAGAATTCGAAAGTACAGTTAGAGATTTTTTCCCCTTGTCTCCATGATTTTTGTACGGCGTTGCGGAATAATGTATTAAAAGCAGTATAGAAATAGTATGACACAGATGCCGTACTACTATTTTACAATACTACACATACGATTTGATATTACGTTGAAATGAATAGGTACTAAGGAAACTTAAAAGTAATAAAATAGGGGTTTGCAAACAGGGTGATAATGACAAGCAAGTAATAAGCCTGTTACAATGTAGGTAACTACATGAGCACGCTCCAATTATTTCACATTATCTGTTCCGGGAACTATGTGAAATTTAATTTTCGCAATATGCATCATAATGGATATTTGAGTGCTCTTTAATCAGAAAACCGTGTTAACTGTTTGATAATTCCTTGCAGGATGTGATAAACACATTCTCTATAACCATCAAAATATTGAAAATTAAAATCAGTTTTAGATATAATATCTTATAGGACATTAATGAAAAGCTACAAAGATTAATACAATGAAACCAAATGCCTATAAATACGTACAGATTTACGTATACAATAATAATAAGTATGTTCTGGAAAACTTCGCTTTAAAAATGGAAAATTATCTCTGATACCAAAGTATTTCATTATTTATTTTCCTTGCAAGTGTCAAAATATGTATGATATAAACGAGCTTAAACGGCCATTATTTTTTTGCATTGTCTTGTATTTCATTTGGTTTATATCTTCAGAACTATGCAAAGGTATTAATATTAATTTCAATTTGATAACTCCGCGCGTTCCCGAGAAAAGGGTCTTGACAGATGAACAGACGGACAAAATGATTTGTTTCTATAAGATTTCTTCTTTTTTGACGAACGAACGGGAACAATAATTTATACGCAAAGTTAAGTAACTGAATCTTTTAAAAATATTAAACAAGTTTTCATGAAAATTATTCTGCTTTATAAACTATAATTTTTATAAGCAACGGATTTTCAAAAATTGAATGAAAAACAATACATTGATATTATACCTATATGTAAAAAAAACAATGTACACTAAACGCTCTGATGTATAATAAATAAATAAAAAATAAAATAAAATAAAAATCATTTATTGATCAATTTGTGGGTTATATAATGGATTAACAGCTTACGAAACCTTAACCATTTTTTTTAAATAAGGACAAATACAACCGAATTTACATTAAATGTAACAAAATCTAGTCTAGGTAATCAATTTAAAAACTAAATACCTGTGAAAGTAGAGCTGGTGAATATTCTGACAATCTTCGAGCTGACGGGCGGCAGGGACTTTAGGGAGCCCGCGAAGATCAGGTCCACGGTGCGGTCGTCCATGTTTGATTATTGTACCTATTTAAAATAAATTCAGGTTATTCGCCAATAATATTAATGTTATACATATATTCAATGCGTTGTATTGGTCGTCTGTAAGAGATCGCTGCCTTAGTGATGAGACCACTTCATGTGTATTTACATCTATTTCTATTAAAACTTCGTTATGTTAATGTAAGACAAGTAAAATAATAGAAAGGCTGGATAGAAAAATAAAACATCGGAACATTTCCCAAAAAAAATAAAGTTATTTCTTAGAATTATACCGTTCCTAATAATTTAAGCATTCAAAAGCTTTTAAAATTCGCCGAATTAATTTAAAGCCGTAGATATATTTTAAAAGCGATTTTTTACGATAATTTAATTAAAACTGGATAATGGAGCATCTAATTAATTAAAATAATATGATTCTACCAGCTAACAACTATTGCGATAAGTATAGGACAGATATATATCCCTAAAAGGATTTTTATTACATCCCTACGTATGTATCTAAGTCCCAACTCACATGAAACGCATAAACTCACGTCTTAAAGGTTTTTTCCGTACTTTTTCCTTATGAAAGTGAAGTACTCGTCTAATAACTAGCTTCGTGGTGTGACTTGGTTCCTATATTTGCTTGTTGCATTTAGTAAAAATGTAATAAAAATTTCTACGTTACTTGTAATTGTTTTAAAAATGTAAATAAAATCTGCCAGTAGCTGGTACACTATATTTTAATAACAAATATCTACTTATACAATGAAGAAGTATCGTGATATTTTATGCAGTTTACATAAAAATATAACTTGAGAATATTAATTTAAGAAAATCTACAAAACAAAACATAATTGATATCTTAAAATAATAATAAAACTAGGTACTTAATTAAATAACCGCTAAACTCCTGCTAATCAACGCGTTTTAGTGTTAACCTAGAATGCATGATAAAACCTAGGTATAAAGTAATTAGCTACGTGTCAGTCTGATAAAACGTGATATCGGGGAGATATCACGGAATTTATGGCAGCACCTGAGCTATTTAGGTTATCATTTCACGTTCTATTGTTTTAGAGAACGGAATACCAGGATATTATTAGTCCTATCCTGAGGATGGATGTATGTGTAGGTGTGTATGTTTGTTACTCTTTCACACAAATACTACTTAACTGATTATAATGAAATTTAGCACACATATAGAGGGTAACTTAGAACACATAGGATAGGTTTTATCCGGGAAATCCACGGGAACGGGAACTATGCGGGTTTTCCTTTGAAAACGCGGGCTAAGCCACGGCCGGAAAGCTATTTATAAAATTGTTAACTATAATATTTTTAAACTATGTACTTACATTGGATTTAGAATATTCAAACACAATTGATAGATAAAAACAGCTGTTGCGTAAAATAAATTAAATCTTATATTGCGAACTTCGTTAATCATATTTATTTAAATTAAATATTCATAGCAACTTTAAGCTGAATAATAAACATTAAACATCAGAAAATAAAGCACACCAATAAACTTTTAAACTTAGTTATTGTGAAAACATTTACAAACAAAACTGAATAAATTTTAACTAAAAAAAATAAACACTAACATAATAAATAATTCGTAAACACGACTGACATACAAATTCCCGCCTTTCTTTAAAAAATATTATAAAAAAAAACAATGTGGCCAGCAGTGTTACCATTGCATAAAATAAAAAAAAAATATGATAGATTAAGAAATTGTCATAAATTTAGAAAAAAAATTGTTATGAAAATAATTGAAAGTTAGAATTTGAAACAGAAGTGTAAAAAGTTTATTTCTTCTAATATCACACATTTATATACACCATAGACTATAAAATTATTTTTGATTTATTGCCAATCATTAAACGATTATAAAAAATGTTTTAACGATATTTATAAAAAAGTAAACACATGCCTCATTTTTAATGGATTTAAAGAAAAAAAATTACAATCTATTTTATAAACCAATATAATTCGAGCGAGATAGACAATAGCTTAAAATCTTATAACGAGACAAAGGCTCACCTGCCCTAGTTCTAGCGCCTCAAACTTCAATCAATACATTGCACCATTTCAAATTTTAAGGTCACGGATATTGATCTCTTTTCACTTTCAACGGATAAAATATCGTTAAAATTTTATTCGAAACAAATATCAATTACAATCCGAACAGAGGTATCATTGAATTCTTTGTTTGGTACAACTTTCCGAACTGGCCGAATGGAATTCAAATTCGAAATTTGAAATTTTCTTTTTTTTCTTTTCCGTGTTTCTTTTTTAAACGTGTTGCCAGTGACACTTGTGCGATGCTACTGTTATGATTTGGAAAAGTAGATACATCCCTAAATTGTTATTTGGTTGCTATGAAACCGTTTTGATTTGAGCATTTTATTCGATTTCTATGAAGTGCGGATTAAAAGGTATGTACACACTATATAATATTATTTTAATTTTTATATTGTACTGACATCAAAAATTCAGTTAAGTTAGTAGGTATAGTTGTTTAGTAGGTAGTTATATATAGTATTAGGTATGTGCCTGCTTTTAAAAGTTGCTCCGCTTCATTGTTCGTAGCGTTATGTAATATTTTATTGTACTTGTATATCCTAAAGCTTTCCTCAATACCCCAAACTAAAACATTTTCACAAATCATACCTGTTTTCCTGAGATTAACTCGTTAAAACAAACAAACTTTTCAGCTTTATGATATTAGTATAGACAAGGTAAAGCCTACAACTTCGGTCACGTAGGCAGATGGTGCCTTTATTTATTATTCTTGGTGGGAAGATAAAGTGTTATGCGGGTATTTGGATATTTGCTAAAGTGATTGTGCTGTGGGATCAGTTGACATCTAACCATTGGACTGCAAGCGTGTTGGTTCCTATTTGGTAAAAGATTTTATTCTTTTCAGAAATACTATGGCTGGTTAAATGAAATTCAAATACAAGCAAATTTTACAAACTAGCAGCATCAAGCAGATTTTACTTCGATAAAAACGAATAGGTATGTTACTTCAGATTATTATAATATATATCTTTTTTATAAATTTAATAACATCCATAGTTTTTTTTTTTTTTAACGAAAGTAATCATACTGAGACAGGTTCAAACTAAAAAGTATAAAACGAGGTTTAAAATTCTCAAGAAAATATAAATCTAATTTACGTCACAAAGTTATCCAAGTCACATCAACAGTAAATCTAACCCATATTGAAAGACTATATAGAAGAATTGATGACGTAAGTATGCAACCCCCTTATCAGAGACAGAACCGGGTGGTACCATTATAGTGTGAACTTATGCGATGAATTTAAAATAGACACTAGATTCTTGTGACCTATTTAAGTGTACTTTAGTTCGACTTTGAAGGGGGAAAGGTTATTGTTATACCTTATATGATTATATAATATGATTTGATAGCAATTTATAGCTTTATTTACATTTCTGTTATGTAGTAAAATATAAACAATTGAATAAAACATGACTACCATGACGTGACCACTCTCATTTAAGATCAGTGTCGCTACAGTGGAAAAAACATTAACTTATGATAATGAATTACACAATTAAGTGTGTCACAATTAGGACCATTATTGTAATACTTACATAAAATAACTCTTATCTAGTTATAAAATATTATCATATTTCAGGATATTGGAATCAGTGAGGAATACAGCAGAGCCAATGAAATCACTGACCAGCCTGCATGTTTTTAAAATCCGTCAAAACTAGTGCTGCCTCAGGAAGAGTTACTATAATTTATTTCACCTGTTTTTCACTTATATGATCCTAATTTTATATACGTATAAGTTTATTTGAAGTACCACATTGTTCTCCCATCATTACTTTAACCATATTCAACGCTGCTTAACCTGTAGATCGTTCAACAACCCTTGAGTGCAACTGATTGCTGAAAAGAAAATCCGCTGTCGCTGAAAATACGCTTACAGGAAAAGCAATAGAATACAAAGTATCGTAAGTTAAAGTTAAACCATAAGCACTAAGCTGTAACTTCATGCTCGTGGGTGTTGCCGCCGGAACCGGGTTTATAGTGTACTCTAATCGTGGAAAAGCAGGTAGAATAGCAACAAAAATAGACTCGTTTCCGTTGGCGTGTGGCGCAAGGTGCGAGCGAAGCGGTTTGGTAGCAGTGAGTAGGGTTAGTGGATATTTAACGTTAATTTGAGTATTATTGTTTAAAGATTACAGTTATAAGTTTATTTAATTAAGATTAAAAATAGATTTGTACTATCAGATTGTAAATAATAGAAAAACAAATAGTCATCTCGTAATATTTCCACAGTCGTGACGGTCGAATTCAAAACCCAAGTACAGAGTTAAATAATACAGAATATCTAAATGGTAGTAGTTACTTACAAGCTGCTCGAAACAGGATAGTATTTGGTAAACAAAAAAAGTTTTTATTTACAGGATATCATAACCTTTATTTTATTCTTTCTTCAAAACCTTTCTTTTGCGACATAACGTGTATAATTCATTATTTTTAACAAGTATCAGCCCACATTGAACCAGAATAACCTTGCTTTTAACGTACCAGAAAGTGATCCGTGAAAGATGACGTCCGTCTGTTTAGATACATGTTTACTTCTCTGGAAAAAATATTGATTGTAAAAGAATATAATGTTGCAGACGATTGATGAAACCGCTTATCGCTCACCGCCCCGCTGCCGCCTATAACTCGGACCAACAGGTAAAGACTACGCCCAGTGTAAGGTGCGGCCTGCATACACTGTTACTAATGGATTGCTTTTCATGCCCTTTATTATCGTCGCAGATTATAAATGCCTGTTCCATTACATAAGGGATGGACTGATACATTGTGTTTTTATGGATTTTGTAGGCATTTTTGGAAGTAATAATGAAGAAAAAGGAATTACAAGTTAGGATAATAGCATAGTATTATATTATCTGTGGTGTAAGGAAAACTACTGAAAGAATGAACGCGTAGATACCTACATTTGATGATTTGGTTAAAACGAAAGAGTTATTTTCAAACCTTTTCCTTTCCATTTCAAACAAAAACTACTATTTCCAAACTAGTCACAGAGATTCGTTACAGAAATTAACATAGCGTCTGTAATGAATATTAATATGATGAAACATAAATTTATTTATTTATTTCGGTAGGTTCCCGTTAGGTCACTATAATTTGTGTTTTAGCAACTTTGAGCGGGTCGAAAAATTATAAATCTATTTACCACACTTGCCTTTGTTCTTTTATAATAAATTACTTTCGGAATGATAAGTTCGTAAAATAAGTTTAGTTTTGGAAATTACATTTTATCTTCATTACTTGCTGAAAGTCGCTTTAAATGAGAATTTTAATTGGGTAAACCGTAAACCTACTTATTACTACTAACTATTTTTTCTATTCTTATAGAAAAGCAGTATTTTTCTTCTATATGCTCCTGAAAACAGTCATCTGTTTCTATATTATTAGTCCATTGAATAAAAAGTTCTAGAGTGTGTGAGTTAGTAACGTAAGATGTTTCTTCGGAAACATGTCAAGAGTCCCTAGTTAATAAACATACTAAAACCCCGGGACACTAGGAGGAGCCCCGGAGTGGGGGGAGGGGGGAAAGGATCCATTTTTTTCATTTTTCGCTTAAATCTCAAAAACGGTACATGTTAGAGAAAAACTTTCAAGGAAAAGTTGAAAGGCCATAAAATTATCTACAAGTTGTACCTAAATCATTTTTTCCTATATCCTACCGTTTCTGAGTTATACGCAGTAAAAAATGATTTTGGCTCAAACAATTTCCCCATACTACACATCAATCGATCAAAAAATATTTCTTTCTTCCAAAAAACTCAAATGTGCAACTTGTGACCGGTACTGATAGATTGCTCTTAATTAGGCCTATAATTGGTAAAATAAACACATTCCTCCATGGAAGCCTTTAGGAGGAATCGATTGTCAAAATATTATATTAGGGCAGTTTGAGTTACTGAACTTGATCTTTTTATTTTTTTCTTCCAAAAAACTCAAAAGTGCAACTTGTGACCGGTACAGATAGATTGCTCATAATTAGGTCTATCATTGATAAAAATACCAAATTCCACCATGGAGGCGTTTAGGAGGAATTGAATTTTATTAGGTAAAGTTGGTAAAATAAAAAGTTTTCGAATTTTTCACCTTTCATGGGATGTAGCTCGAAAAGGGCTGCGAATAGAAAAAAATGATTTAGGTACAACTTGTAGATAATTTTATGGCCTTTCAACTTTTCCTTGAAAGTTTTAACATGTACCGATTTTGAGATTTAAGCGAAAAATGAAAAAATGGACCCATTCCCCCCCTCCCCCCACTCCGGGGCTCCTCCTAGTGTCCCGGGGTTTTAGTATGTTTATTACCTAGGGACTCTTGACATGTTTCCGAAGAAACATCTTACGTTACTAACTCATGCACTCTAGACCCCCCTTGGAGGGACTCATTCAATGGACTATATGTGACTACTCACTAACAGCTAAAAAAGACTAGGCAACCGAAATATTTTGTAAAGCAAGCATGTTTAAACCACAGTTTTTTTTTAACATTTAAAATTTCCATTAAAATTAAAATTTCAATAATTATGATTGAGTGCAGAATATCTTTTGCGAATTTACTTTATAAACATTCAGCTATTTAGCAATAGGACGGGATTAAAACGGTTTCAGGAGTTAATATTGAATAATTTATCATTTTAATGTAGGATAATATCGGGCTGAGAAAATTCTCTAAATATTCGATGATACAAATGCTAATCAGATTAGTGTGTTTTATTAAGCGGCTTAATAAAGTAAGGTCATACTTTTTATTATTCTAACTAATACAATTCGTTTTATACCATGGAATATATTTAGAATCATTTAGTTCTCAAGTCTGAAAATCTTTATCGATTCTTCGAAGTTTTATACAACGCAGTACCTATTCTCAAATCCATGCGAAATCGATGGATGGTCGGATCATACCATTTACTCGTATTAAACACTTTAATATTTGGAGAAATAGGAAACCTTAGAGCTACTTACAGATAAAACAGAGTACAACTAATTTGGCGGCCTTATCACTTAATAGTGCTCTCTTCCAGGCAACCACGGATGCAACCAGCAACTATAGGTACCATCATACTGGTGAAGAAATTTTATACAAAGCATAAGTACCTAGGTATATTTTCTAATAATTACAGGATTTACAGGCTATGTATGCAAATCTTTATGGATTCCTTCTTGAAGAAGTTTGTTACAACGCAGTAGGTATGTACTTAGGTACCTATTCTTAAATCCATACGACATCGATGGATGGTCGGATGATACGCCCCTAAATAAGGTTTACGGCGCTCGTTAATTCCTTCATTAGTTAAGGTAATGTGTTGTTCAAAGTCATTATGGGAAAAGTAATATGTTAGGGGAATTTAACATTGTTTTTCTTTACACTGTGGGTAAAGAGGCATGATTTCTATAGACAGATAACAGAGTCAGAAATAGGATTTTGTATATTCGGAAAGATTTAAATCTATACTAATATTATAAAGCTGAAGAGTTTGTTTGTTTGTTCGTTTGTTTGCTAATCTCAGGAACTACTGTATATAATATACCTATCATCACGCTAACACCAACAAGAACGGAGCCACGCGGGTGAAACCGCGGGGCGCGGCTAGTAGAGTATAGTCAGATAACTCAAATATAACGGTAGGTATTACTGATTTTAAATATTCTTTCAGCAAGTGAAAGCCATATTCCTAAGTAGATAGTGATATTATAAGGCTAAATTATTTGCAAGGCAAAGATTTATAGGTTTTTTTATTTTGTCTATTTGCAAAGCTTCAGACAGACAACAATCTGAATAAACGTATAAATCTGCTATCGATGTTATTATAAAATCCACCATATTTGTTTTTTTTTTAATAATTAGGTAAATTCATATTATTAAGATTAACTGTTATAGACACAAATCGATACAAGTACAGATAACAAAAGTCTGTGTAACACAGCTGCAAAATGCATCTGCTTCTTCCCCACAACATTATGTTAAAGCAGGAACTTAATCATTAGGTACTCAGTGCATTTGGAATATCTCAAGTGACAAGAATACTCTTTGAGTATAGATATAAATTAACATTAAAGGATATGAAAGTATACATAGTCTTTCTTTCCACTACTATACAATGCGTGAAAAAATAAAATACTTCACTCTACATAGATGCTTTTATATCATGCTAACTTTCTACATTATAAATTACTAGGTTTCCGCCCGCGGCTTCGCCCGCGCAGTCAAAGAAAAACCCGCATAGTTCCCGTTCCCGTGAGATTTCCGGGATTGCGTCATTTTCCCGGGATAAAAAGTAGCCTATATCCTTTCTCGGGTATCAAAATATCTCCATACCAAATTTCATGAAAATTGGTTCAGTAGTTTAGGCGTGATTGAGTAACAGACAGACAGACAGAGTTACTTTCGCATTTATAATATGGATATAGTATAATAGTATATAGTATGGATAAATATCTTCCTAGTTGCTAGTTCTCTACAATTTTGCTTGTGTGTTCATTGACTTATCGTATGCCATCACCATAACCACAGATTAGGTACTAATAAAATATTATAAATAATTAATACGTAATAAATAATATAACATGTTATTCATACTATTCATGCCCTATTTATCCTAGTATATATTCCCATTCCAAAAGATACATTGTCCGCAAGATCCATAGCACAATAAAACAATGTCTACCCGACTATCCAACCAAGGCAGTTAGAACATTCACTATTGCGCGTGCGTCAAATGACAGCCACTATCGTATTTCAAAATGTATAATATTCTGATCAATAACACTATATATAAATAATAATATCTCATAATGAGATCGTGAAACGTTTTTAATTGACAATATTCGTGAGTTTAACGGCTGTAAGTGTCAAGACGGATAGATAAAACGCTTAACCCTACAGTAGTCGCGTGGTCTATACGTATAATCCAGTGATACAAAATTGCAAATTTCTAAAAATCTAATAGCTCCAGTTATAGTTATTTCATCCTTCGTGTACTCTAAGTTGAATAATTTCCGCATGCATTCAGTGCAGTGCGGAGAGTCGTGTACGCATGTTTGTGCAACAGGAGCTCCGCAAAATTCGCGGTCTACGTACGTATGCCGCGCGACCAACTACGTAAGTTATTTGTTGTGACTGTTTCATTTATCTTTTACAAATATCATATTGTGATTTTAAAAATAATGTAACAGACTTATAAATTATTAAAAAATAATTTTATAATGTATTTATACGTATATTTGCAGATAAAAACAGAGTTATTTAGATAATTATGGACAACAGACAAAATAGCCTGATCGAATAGCTTGGTTGGCCGAAGACCATTGTCGTGATGATTTTGGTGGCAACTAGTCAAGTTCAGATAATGAAGAAGACCATGTAGAGATGCAGCAGTAGATGCCTATACTGGAGATAAATTGAAACCGGAAATAATATCTCCCTATAATCGCACTAAAATGAAGTGGAACTGCCATGCAAGTGCTATGCAAGTGCCATGCAAGTGCCATGCAAGTGCCATGCAAATGCCATGCAAGTGCCATGCAAATGCCATGCAAGTGCCATGCAAATGCCATGCAAATGCCATGTAAATGCCTCTTTTACCTGCTAAGATGAAATAAAAGTTTTCTTAGTTCTTCCACACCACTGCGTCTGCGTTACAGCCCGCACTTGGTTGAAACGTATAAACTTTTTGCACTAACGCAGTCATAACACACGAAAGGTGTGCAGTACGTGCAAAAAGTTTATATGTTTTGAAAAATACTGATTAGGTTTTTATGTATATATTTTATAATGTGAATTATGTGATATTACGACTGAAAAAGTGTAGTTGTTTTTTCTAATCATAAAAGATATGGTCGTATGTTTTGTTGATTATTTTAAATAGAAAATATATAGTAATGAAGATTAATAAATAAATAAACAAACTTTTTAATTTATTTGTGTACTTTTTATTGTTTTAAAAATGGTATACCCTTGTAGACAACGCGACCTCACACGTCACTTTTAGATACGCGACTACTGTAGGGTTAACCGTTCAACTAATGCTTTGTTAGAGATAACGAATTATGCTATTGTTTTATGAAAATAGATATATTAATATTGATTCGTTAGAACTAATACATCAGTCAGTATCGACATTCTAAATCGAAAATTTAACAATAATTCCAATAGTTTTCAAACTTCGGTCAAGTGAATGGTTCATTGGGACGACAATAAATCTCATTTTGCAACCTTGTCCGCAGTCCGGAACATTGTTAAAATTGCAATTAAATTATTTTTTTGCTGTATGGTCGTGAAAAAAAATCCAAAAGTTCTGCAAACTTGGGGAAGTTTTCGATATAATATTTCATATCACGTATTAAATTTGCAACCAATCTAAGTGTACGGAACATTGTTAAAATTGCAATTAAATTATTTTTTGCTGTATGGTCGTGAAAAAAATTCCAAAAGTTCTGCAAACTTGACACAGATATCGGAAATATATACCGAACGGTTGTATAAATTTGCAACCTTTTTCGTTAACCGGAACATGTTTATTTATAATTATTTTTAATTCGTGGTCATTTTTTCGAGTAAGGTGGTCTCGGAATAATTATAAAAGTTTTGGAACTTGGTTGCAAACTTCGAAAACATCTATTCTGATGCATTTACAAATTTGCAACCTCATTCAGTTTAATAAAAAAAAAACATTAATATTCAATATTAAAAGATGTTCCGTACACTGAGATTGGTTGCAAAAATACGTGATATGAAATATTATATCGAAAACTTCCTCAAGTTTGCAGAACTTTTGGAATTTTTTTCACGACCATACAGCAAAAAATAATTTAATTGCATTTTTAACTTCCGGACTGCGGACAAGGTTGCAAAATGAGTTTATTGTCGTCCCAATGTACCATTCACTTGACCGAAGTTTGAAAACTTTTGGAATTATTGTGAATTGATTGTTTTGACTGACTGGAGTATAAAAATTAACTTTTAATACAGCATAATAATAATAATAATAAGGGCGTAGGGATGTGACGACCCCATCGCCCACGGTTGGAATATCTATTGTCTACGTGACAATAGATATTCCACCCGTGCAATCAGTCAACCCGCAGGACACCTTGTGGCGGGGTGTCGGGGAGTAGCGACCCCGCGGGAACCGAGTGCTCCCGGGGGAGGCCCCTGTCTTCATCTCCGGCTTGCCTTCACCGGCCGATCGGAGTGAAGCCTGACGAGGACAGGACCCCCACCTCTGGCTTGCCTTAACCGGCTGGCCAGAGTGGAGTCGCGAGAGCTTTTAGCTCGAAGGGTGGATGCGAATCATAAGTGGCGAGTGGGCACGTGATGCTGGACCCTCAGGGAGCGCGTGATCGTAGTTTAAAGTCCAGGGACGCCTCTCCACCCTTAGCTGCTCACAATATGTTGCCCCCTTGTCGCACTATTGCAGCGACTTATTTCGGGGGCCCATACAGTGAGAGGGCGAGTCACCACCTGCCAACATATTTTTACTTTCTTTTAGTAGAAAGGCAGGTGCCATAGTTTCCCATAGTCCCCAATACCAGTCCATTTAGCATCCCAATCCATAGCCCAATTATTAAATTTCCATACCCTGCAATAGTCCTACAACGGCCGCGGACTGCCCAGGGCTGTATCTCTATATAGTGCAGTCATGGGCAGGCTGCGGCTGGTGTCCCACAACACATTAAAACTCTCAAAAGGGCCTCTGCGTGTTGGATCCGTGTCCCCACGTAAGCCTTCCAAAAGACCGGGTACCGTCCTTCTGGTGGTACCCGAGTATTATGGAGATGAGAAACATAATAATAATAATGAGATGTGAAGATCATCCTTTAACGTACTGCAGCAACAGAAGGTTTTTTACAAAAAACATCTATATCTGCTTATTTTGCAATTCTAATAATTGAATAGTCTAATAAAAATATAATTCCATACATACTAGATTGTGTTGAAAAAAAACCGTACCCTAATTTTTACTTGTAAATTCAATGTTTTTTTTAAATATGTAAATTGCAAAACATAATATTTAAAATTGAATTGACTCCTATTTTGCGTCCTACCTTCGTTATTTTTTTAAATCTCCGCTTTCTAAAGTCGGTTAAGCATCTAACAAGAGATCAAGTGACACCATGTGCGTGGAACATTCAATGTTAGTTGGAACAGTCACGGATGTACTATCAAGGTAATGCCCGCCGTGAGACATGACGTGGCATGTGTCCATTGTCACACGGTTTTGGACAAATCAAATCAAATCGATTGATTTGTCCGAATTAATTGGAAAATTTGTTAGCAGATAAATATTGAAACGAAGGGTGAAGGTACACTGTAAAAGATCTTCTATTTCAACCAAGTAAAGGAGAATTGACAGACTGGAAAAGCATACATTTCTACGACGCTACTTTTGAAAGCTATATATTGTCTGCGTCTCTAAACATTTAATAAAAGACCCCTGTGCCCCGTAGTTTGTCTTTTGATGTAAATTAAACCTCATAAGGTAAATGATATAGATTTCTATACAAATATAGTTTTTATCATTGTTCAAAATGACAGTATGTTTATTAGGTATGTTTTCTAAAATCAAAGGTAATTTACACAATGACGTAACACAGTATTGTAAGTTCTGTCTAATATTACGACAGTTACAATCATTTTAATGAAGTTAGAAGTTCCACATCACTTAAAAAAAGTCTTGAATTCAGAAATATCATTATTACACAGCCTTCTCTATCTAGACTTTGTATCTACAACGTAATTATTTATACACCTCATGTATTTCTAGCAAAAAAAAAACGCATTGCTACTTAGTTAAATAACTGCGTCTCGGAAATCCGATAAGTACAATAGCGTGACTCACTGTTACACATTGAAGCCGTTAAATCGCATTAAAATTGTTCAAGTGCTTATGCTAAGCCCGTAATATGAATTAATTTATTTTGTATGAACTAGGACATGTGGAATAATGTAATTTCTGAGTTAGATTATCAATTGTTCGTTTGGTAAACGTGTTTCAATTAGAAGAAAGTTTGACGGTTAAAATGAGCAAACGAGCTGGCATACACCGGACTGAAATATATGCATATTACTTACTTACTTACTCCTCTGGCGCTGAAACCCCAAAGTGGGTCTTGGCCTCTGAGACGAGAACTCTCCATCTTCCCCGGTCCTGAGCGGTCAAATATATGCTTATTGATATATTATAATATGTGAGATTAAATATTTAAGACGTTATAATAATTTGTACTTATTTTATGTATTACCCGAACTTATTATAATAACTTCTCACTAAATACTTACATTGAAATTGAATTTCGGTTAAATAAATAAAAAACATTTTTTTAACTTTTACTTAACGATTTTTATTTCAGTAAATATAGAAGAGATTATTCCTTATAGATACGTCACAAAAATCGTGACGTATATCAACGGGAACGAGCACAAAGCAGTTGAACCGTGGACCCAAATACAATAAAGTTCATTGGACTAGAGCTAGACGATCGGCTGCCTTCACTGTATAATATGAATTATCATCATGATATTGCTCTATTTAAATATTTTTGAGAGCAAATACGCTGATTACCTTAAGTCACTTTTTGGAGTATCGATAAAACCATAAGTCCCCACGGGGTTATGGGACGCTTTTGAATGTGATTTTATTACGTAGATACTCTAAAGGGACCATGTTTAGATTTTACGATTATGTGTTGTTTAAAGTTTCGTGTTTGTAACCTGTACACGATCATAACCAATTTTTGAGTCAATGATTTGAAAAATCTTAACTAGAGAAAAAAATAGTTTTTAATTAGTAATGATAAAATGAATGAAAGACGAAAGTGTGTTTTTTTTTTTGTCTTTCTCTCATGTCGCATCCGAACGACTTTGTTATATGATTTTAGTATCTAGTGACAGTTGAAAAATAAGCGTAAAAGCTTAGGCGTATGCTTACTAATAATGTTCCAACCTGG
>CAJQZM010035187.1:22509-41502 GCA_907164665.1 Colias nastes
GTGATCAGCCTTCTGTGTCCAGCCAGACCAAGACATTTTTTTTTCTTCGTATCCACTGGGAATCGAACCCAGGACCCCTCGGTGCTACGCTCATGCGTCAACCACTATACCAAGGAGTCATAACCGAGTTAGGTAGTTTTATAATTTTGTTTATTGTTATGTTAGCTTTTCAACACTGAAAATTAGTAAAGGTGATAAATGAAATTATCCTTTACTATAGATACATGTCAGTTTAAATCCAGTAATCTGTTAATAGAATTTGCTTTTGGCACCGTACATAAACTAATGGAAAAACGAAGTTTATCAATTTATAAAATCACATCGAAAGAGACGTGTATTTTTATTTTAAAACAATGTTTTATCTGAATTATTAGTAACCAGATTTGCTATATTTCATCCTACGTGACACACATACAAAAATACATTACGGTGCATTTACATCAAACGAACATAGAGCTTAGAGCTAGAGCAAGACCATTCTTTCGTGATCTTTTAGTGTAAACGGAAATCTCGTATTCAGTGTTGTTCCGTATAAGAACATTGCATAGAACCATTAGGAATGCACTAAAGCCTGATTCCCACGGCATGATTGCTTCACAAGCATTGGCAGACGACAAGCGCTTGTCGCCATCCGTCGCGATCTGAACTGAGCGTTCCCACGGCATGTGTGCGTTTGGCGAGGCGTGTGGACGGTCATTCCTACTAATACCTAATAAATTTTCTTTTTTTTTTAATTCAACGATAGGTATATTTCCATGTGTTAAGTGGGTTTTTATTCGTAACCAGGCATCATTAACATCATTTCTATTTTTATATTGAGGTTTTGAACAATTCCATAGAGCTGGTTCATTTTCGTACAGAGTTAAAAACTCGAAAATAAGTTCGTTCGTCCACTCCATCAGCTACGTAGGCACAAAATTATCGTAGATGCTATCGTACATCGTACGTAGGCATAAAATTATCGTATTTGTACGATAATTATCGTACGGTTCCGAACAATGACGCGCTACAGACGGCAGGCCCCGACGGACGTCGACACACGCCGTCGCACCGCGCCAAGCGCGCACCTTTGATCTTACCGACTTCCGATGGATAGCACGGGCGTCGGCAGACGACCACAAGCGCGCCGATTCCCACGGCATGTGGTGTGGTGTGGCGCGGTCGGATCTGTGAAGCAAACATGCCGTGGGAACCCACCTTAAGAACAACGAAAGAATACTCTACGCCTGTTTACACTAAAATAATTTGACATAGTGGGGTTAGAATGAGCATTCGCTCGTTTGATGTAAATGCACCGTTATAGCAACGCATTGACCACAAAAGCTCATAAGATACTTTACGAGGAAATCAAATGAACCATTTTCGTAATCTAGAAGTCTTATATGTCCTGATTAATCCTCATTATTAGGTACCAAACTTACCAGTGTTCTACAGTTTAAAAGATTTCCAAGCCATATATTATTATATTCAAACTTTATTTTCAAACAATTGCTACAAAGCAATTTTCAACAGTAACCTTTTCTAATATATCTCTGAATCTCTATTAGTGCCTCTTTTCTCTAGATTACTTGTTTTCCCGAAATACAGGTATAAAATTAAAATGTTTAATCTATAGATAGTTTGTTTGTGTGTTTGTTAAATCTCAGGAACCACGGTTCCGATTTATAAAATTATGTTACTGTTAGATAGTTCATTTATCGAGGAAGGCTTTATGCCTATCATCACGCTTAGGAGTGGAGCAAGGCGGGTAAATCCACGAGGCACAGCTAGTTGTTATATGGTGAAAGTATTAGTAACTATAAAAGCTATAACAATTATGAAATAATTCAAACAACGTATTCTTAAAGGTTTATCGCTCCATAAAGAATTCATAACAATCAGACCACCCAAAACTTAAGAATAAGCTGTTTATAGAAATTTGAGTCGTTATACTTACTCGATAAGATATTATTTAGCTTGGTTGAATTATATCAAATATTTTTTTAAGTTTCATCTTATTGTTTGATCAGCATTGCTATTATAATGGTCACAGGCCATTTTTATAAGGATTTGTACACTGTTTGCATTTATAGTATGAAAAAGTTGAGAATTTTTTAAACCTATACTTATTTCTAATATTATAAAGCTGAAGAGTTTGTTTGTGTGAACGCGCTAAATTCAGGAACTACTGGACCTATTTGAAAAATTCTTTCTGTGTTAGATAGCCCATTTATCGAGGAAGGCTATAATATCATCACGCTAAGACCAATAGGAGGGGAGCAATGCGGGTAAAACGGCGGGGCACATCTAGTGAGAAAATAATAGTCATTGTGAGGCGGCATTCGAATCTACGTCATTCGTAATTATTATTGATAACATAGGTGTAGTATGGTTACTGTATGTACTTATTCGTTTTCCATTTGCTAAAAATAACATACAATTTTTAAATACTTACCTATTGATATCTTGCTATAAAATAGAGCTAATTTTTTTTGTAGAATTGGAAAGAGGCTCTTTGAGGCTTATGAAAAATTTTTACCATCCATTGAAAATTTCAACAATATTTTACTTTCAGCTTCTTTCTGTATGTCGTATGTGCATGCATTTTGCCAAATAAAGTATTTAAATAAAACAGCATTAGAATATGCGGAAGTTGACTTACTTTCAAAACCTACGTAAAATACTATATTAGAATAAATGCCAAATATTTTTCTATATGCAAATTAAGAGTGCGGATATTTTTTGCAATAAAAACAAAAAAACAACTGAATCGAGTTTGGTAAAATTTGCCAATGTGATAGTTTAAATAAAAAAATATATTAATGATACAAGTAATTTAAGACAGACGGCGCCATACGAACTAAGTAGTGAAACTTAATCACTGCTAAGTACATAGCTTATTACTTAAATACAAGGGCATACAAAACGAACCATTAGCCTTGTAACATACATACATGCACACATCTATTTTATATACGGAGTAGTTCTGTCCGTCGGTTTGTAACAATGCATGACATCATCAACGCTAATCGTGATTTGAATCTATGGTCTCGTTCTATGTTGTAGTTAAAGTTTGAAAATTTGCCATTTTGTAATGTGCTTGTAATGTTTATCCGATGTATGAATCTATCGCAATCAGGTTTAAAATTTCAGTTGGTTTCCAAAAAGGAATATGCTTCATGTAGATTGGTGTAGGTTACTTAAATATACCGTACCTAGCTAAATAGAACATACCTTTGTAAGCAAATTATGGAATTGAAAAAAAATTTTTATTACCCCTAAATAATGAAAAAAGTTTCTCGAAAATGTTTAAAGTATGCGTATGTATTTGGCAATGCGACTGATGTTTGATTATGAAACTAAATTATGTAATATTAAAGTTGTGTTACCAATACACAATTACAGCTAGCCTACAAAAAATTATATTTGGGAAGGATTTTCAATAAGCTTTAAAAAAATATATTCTAGTTCTATTACGGGTAAACAAAGTCGACAGTCGACATTTATCCGAGGCAATATGAAGGAAAAGTAGGTAAATAATAAAGCACGTAATATTTAAACATTTATTGACAACAACCAAAAACCACAAACATACAAGAACAATTTAAATAAATATACCATATTATAACTATTTACTAAAAAGCAGACATTGTTCAAAAAGCCTGTAAATTATTAACTACAACACACATTATTACACTAAGATTATCTGCTTGCAATTTTAATTTAGCATTATGTACAGGAAGTTGCTTGCATTGCCTGTTGTATACATTTGTTTTACGTATGTATTGTACTATTGTATACCAATTATATATAATAAAATTGAGGAAAAGTCTGTCAGTTATTTGATAAACAATTAATAGATGACTTGGGGTGTTTCTATAGGTAGATTTAAAATGGAAAGAATAGAAGTTTGATACAAAATAGAAACGAAAGATATCGTGGGTAGACACGATATTAAGCAATTCTAGCTGTCTTATGGTCGGTTTCAGTAGATATCAGTCCAATTTAAATATAATTTTAGAATTAATTCTTAGCTGTACCTACATCGTTTCCGATTTAAATGTGTACGAAAGAAAAATCGATCTAAAGGTACATTTTTAATCCACAGATTACGGATTAGACTTCGATATTGAAACCCAGCGTTAGGAATGGCCACGGTGAAGGCGAAAATTTGATCGATATCAATCATCGAGATAGTATGTACTACGTACTAGAGAGGCGATCGCTACTACACTCTCTTTAACACGAGCTAGAGGCAAGAATCACAAGTCTCTTTAGTCTGTGCCGGACTGTGCCCCCCGCTTGCCGCGTCAACACGTGTTATTGCTCTGTTCAAAATGCCTTCGTGTGTGCTAAGATATTGTTTTAACAGTTCCCATAATACAAACAAAGCCCGAGGAGTGACTTTTCACCAGTAAGTTTCCTTATTATGAGTAAGTAATGCATTTTACTAATATTGTTATCATTTTGCGAAAAATCACCACGCGTTCTGCGTTTCGCGCCATTTTTCATAGACTAACAGCACAGACGTGACACTATCGATGAGTCTGTTAAAAAAATGTAACTGGATTTTTTAACTATGTATATATACAATATATACTAGGAAAGATTACCGTGTTGTAGTACCTAAATATTTATACTTTTACCCGACTACGCAAAGTAAAACGGTAGGTTATATTAAGTAATATTTATTTATTTACCTATTTTTATTTATTAAAAAAATGTTCATCAACAGTTGTTCCAATAGGATTTATAAATTATTATGCACAACAATTACAAATAAACACAACATTCACAGAAACTAATACAGTAAAAGTTCCTTAATCGCGCTTCCTTTAGTCACGTTTTCACTATTCGCGGATTAAAAAAATGCGACCCAATTTCTATACTCGCGACTAAACATTTTTTTTATTCGCGGATTTAATAAGTACATACATAATAATAAAATTATTCCAATAGGTATCTTACCCAATATCCTTGTCAAATGGACTAATAAGAAAGTAAAATAGATCTTATTACAAGTTTGCCTAAAGTACATAATATTATGTTCTTAAATGATATCGCCGAGGCCTTTGACACAAGCCGCCTTTGTCGCAAGCCGCCTCTGCGGCGATTGATGTTTTTGAGAATGTAAATAAACAGAATGGAAGCAACCTTATAACTCAATAAATAAAGTATATTACACGCTTTATATTAGCTTCACCTGTATGTTTGTAACCGACTTCTTTGGGCGCGATTTTGACCCACTTTAAACGGCCAGATTTCGTTCAAACTTTGTAGATTTATTGAGGACCGATGACAATACACTAATTTGATAAAATAAATAATAGTTAAAAAAAAATAAAAAACACGCTTTTTATAGAAAACCGACCTAAAAGCGTGTTTTTTAGTTTTTTTAAACTATTATTATTATTTTTAAATGTAGTTCCCTTTATAGTAAAAGCCGCTTTGCGTATTTATTGTTTCGTCTTTCACATTCGTTACAAAAATTGTGATCGAGTAAGGGGGCGTCCATAAATTACGTGAGGTGTTTTTTTTAATTTTCTGCCGCTCCCTCCCCCCCTGGTGAGATGTCGTGAGATTTTATTCAACCCCCTCCCCCATCCTCGAATCTCACGTGAGATTTTTCAAAATGTGAGTTTCTTATACGTAAACGCCATCAACATTGAATCATCGTATCCATTTAATTAGGGCTATTATAAACCAATACTCCAAAATTCGATTACATCATGAAGCAAAAACTGATAAAACTATTGATTACTACACAAAACGACAAAAGCTTACTAAATTGATATTATTTAAAGGAAATTAAAATACATAGTTTAATATAAAATCCTCTTTTTATTAATTCCCTAGTATCAGTACCACCAGATAGTACCGAGTAAACAGATTGCACAATGTGTCGCATCTGCACGCATTGCTTAATCTTTGAACTTGAAGCCACGCCTCGCTCGTTCCACACGTACCCCACCACATCGGCCGCGCGCAATGTTTTTGTTTGGAATAACCTCTCTAGTGTACATATATCTCGATGATATCAATTTCGTTTTCATGATAAAATCATAAAACATAAAAAAAACGATTATCGCTGGTTTGAAAAGAATACATAATATGTAGGTACCTATTACATTACCTCACAGGCAGCTTTATATATTTTTAAAGATTTATTTTTTGAAAAATATTGACGATAAAAGGTACGTAAATTGTAATCAGTAGATACAATGAAGGAAACTACGAAAAAAATATTTGAAAATATAAATCAATAGGATTTCCCCAAGTGTATAACAAAACTTATATTACCAAAAATAAATGTTACACTTATTTTATTTTACTGCATTAAACCTTTTATCTTTTTGCATTTCATTCGTAATTGGCGGTAAAATTTATTCAGCCATCAAAAGAACCTGTCATAACTATGTCATAGATCATAAACCAATGCAGAAAGGGTATTTCTTTGATGGTCCAACCCGAGTTTACTGCCTATTAGAGACGGCCTCCCGAAATTGTCATATTATTATATATCGGGTCATTGCTTTCCTTGTGTTGTCGCTCGGAAAAGGGCACAATGGTCCCTTCGTATTTAATTCACCCGTGGTTTATTTATTGACCTATTTTCGTGTTTATTTATATCATATAAGAGAAGGGCTTATTGCCTCAGTTCCTGAAATTGCGAGACCTTTAGAGCTTATGGGCATAATGCGGATATAATGGCTTTGGCACGTTTTATTGGATGAAAAATTACAGTTTTTGTTTTTGCGGTTGTTTTGAGTTGACGTTAAAACTTTTGCATTTATTGACTTGCTCGACCCTCGAGCTCCAGCGAGCTAAGTTACATACCATTTAGTAGGTATATAAACTTCAGAATATAACTGAAACTTTACAAAATGAATGCCCATTAACTCATGCATTATTTATTTGTGAAAATACTCTGTAATAATTGTACATTTAAAGATCGTGATGGGAGAGTTTACACTTGCAGTTTTTACAGCAAGTTTACACTTTTACAAAAAAATTTGAACAACTTCTGTCTGACACTTGACACGTACAGAGAACGCCTTTTAGCCTCTAAATAATAATCTCTCTAAATAATAATCTCGACCATGAAATATCTTTATTAACCCGGCGTCATTGTGGTAGAAAACAGATACGCGAACGTTGAGGTGGGTCAATATTACCCATATATTTTATAGTGGGTATTTCTAAACTTTTTAAGAAAATTAGTATTCTGTGTTATTATTATAGGATAAAGGTATTCTGGTTTTGATAATATAAAATAAAAATAATAATTAACCTACGTTTTATACACTTTAATCAACTTTGACATAAACTCATAAAAATAGGAACAAAATATAGACCTTTTACGTTTTCATGTCATTACTACGCTAATAACCAGTAATTTTGGTTACAAATAGCATTTTTATAAACTTAAGTCTAATTTATTAGAAACAAACTTTAACAAAGTTAATTAGGATCTTCGTTGTAAATGAAATCAATACAGAAAGACATGATGCGTTCAGGACAAATAAATTTAGGGTAAGCTTGACAAAAATATTTTGTTTTACTATTATTTTTTTCCGGATACACTTAACATCTTTTGCGGGAATCGCAGGTGGCTCCTCCGATGATCCACCTATAAATTCTCTGGTTCTTTTGCCCATTTCTCGTTGCTATCGATTCAATTCCTGGCGAATTTTCAAATGTTCTAAGACCAGAGCAAGACCTAAGTTTATCAAAAAATTACGTCGCTTATCGCTTGGTTTGTTTTTATTTATGCGACGTATTATAAGTGCATTAATTCCTGTGTGTCCAACATGGCATAAAAATTGTCAGGGGCCACCTTTTAGAGTTACGACACATCATATGAGGCGCAAAGTTCATCAGCGACGTCAACCCCTTATTTAGTTTTATTGTAAAAGGTATTGAATTCGGATTTTCGCTTTTCTCCGCTTGAAACACACTCCGCACTCTAACATGATCCTCTTCTTCAACTTCAACATCATAATAAGGTAAGTCTGAGTCAGACAGCAGTCAGCAGTCTAAACCCGCCATGATACGTGATATTTTCTATTCTATTCGTTTATAGTACCTATTTTATAATAAGTACCTGTTAGACAAACAAAAACATTAAATTCACAGAAACAAGCAAAAAAAATGTTTGCAGACGCCAAGAAATCATACACAACAGTAAAAATCGATAACTTAGCCATGGCGCGAAATTGTTACATCAATTGTGAGGATGGGTCATATTTACCTTTTTCGAAAATACACGCGTGGAGCTCCCAGTACACTCGACGTCCAAAGGATTTCTCTTCCAAAACGTTTAATATACATTGTTAGCTCCAGCTACTACAAAGAACAGCACAATCGTGCACGTAATTACAAAGATATTGTAAATTATAAACAAGCCGGGTCATTTTGACCCAACCTCAATGACGCCGGGTTAAACATGTTCCTATAAGTAATAAATAAGATGTGTCACGTCTGCATAAAATCCGAATCTATGACACATCAGCGCGGTCATAAAATGCTGCATCGTAATATTCATTTCGCCCATATGGAACCCGTACGTTTTATGAATGAAAATATAATATTATAGTACATTCTAGGCATTTTATGGCACCCATGGCCCCGTTTGAAATATTAAAATTGTATTGTGGTGGATCGTTTTACAACACACTTTATGTTTAATTCATTGTTGTATGGGTTGGTGAAATATCTTCGATTTTTGATGGCATATTTGCTAGTGATAGGCACAGATACAGATACTTTAATATATTTTTAAGTTGAGTACCTTTAAATGTATTAATATTTAAGAAATTATGGACGAATAGAGCAACTTGTAACACAATTTTTTTCCTACTAAAAATACAATTACAATATGAATTAAAACATATATTATATTAAAATATTTCTAACTGCACACTAGCTTTTATCTATTATTTTGATAGATATGTGAAATGTGTATGATTTTTATATTGCTTGTCGTGTATTTTAAATAACAAATGAAAGAAATATCAAATATTTTAACATTGCATTGTTGAAAATATATCTTATACATACATTTATACATACATACATTTCGGTATAAATATTACACATAATATAACTACTTAACAATAATAACTAAAGCACTTAAAACTAATTCAGAAATGCGTCAAGTATTGCACATTTTATGGCTACACATTAAGTATCTTCTCGGAGTTTTTCTTTATTTCTATCTATTCTTGCACATGTCTTCAAATTCCTTTCTTCTCTATTTATCTCTTCTTTTACATGGTTTGATGAACAGACGGCACTAACACACCTGAAAGTTTGCTCACCTAGTGTTAATACAGGTTAGAGCAACAATTCAGGCCCATCAGTGTACCGAACTTCTTCTTTCTTCTCTTCTTGTACTGAAATTCTTCTGTTCTTCTCTCTATCTTCTATTTGTTACCATGAGCCGTCACAGTGACGACTGCGAAAACGCTAAACAAATGAGCAATGATTATCACTTATCAGATTAATAATTGACAAATATTACTAATTGCTATAAGCTAAATAAACATACGAAAAACAATATTATGTTTACGTACACATAATTATTACAAAGACCTAACATACGAAACTATAAGAAACAATAAAAATAACAAGAACACTCATAAAATTAACAAGCTCACAACAATCATGTTCTGAACAGTCGTAAAACTAGTGGCAGTATTATGCCATTACAATAAAGCAGTTTGTCCAATCGAAACACGAGTGTCTATCTAAAAACTGAATCTACATTATTACGTTGAGCAAGCATGGCGGCGCGTAAAATGGCGCGAAAACGCCTCGCGATTTGACAGCTGTCAATTAGAACGGCGGGAAAAGAGTGATAAACGACGCGACGTTTCGATACACGGCCGGGTTCTTTTCGTCGGGCCGTTAGTTTTATCCTGTGGTTTTATCGCGTTGACAGAAAGACAATCGTCTCATAATTGGATGTTTGTTACGTTAACAGGGAGGTTGTCACGTGTCTCGGACGTTTTATTTGTTGTAAATTAGTCAAACTTGTGTCAGTCTCAGCTGTTTATTTAACGAATCGATTGTGATTGTTTATTTTGTTATTTGAAAGGAAATTGCTTTTTTAATTTAAAATGTATTTTAAAAGTAGCTCTAGTTAGTTTTAAATGTTGTAAATTTTTTTAAGACACCACATAGTTATAATTTGTGATGATAAAGATAGATTGATGGTATTAAATATTATCTAGTATTCAGCTAAAGATCAAAGAGATAAATAAATTAGTTGAATAAAATGCTTCAGTTCTCAGTGGACACATTTAATTTGATTTATAATTTATATGGTACACACATATTTTTTTTTAAATTTAGAAATTGAAGGATCTGAAAATTGAAATACCCATCAGTGTAACTGTGTACCGTATAAAATATGTAAGAAATTTATTTATTTAAATTAAATACACACAACAGATCACGATCATGTTGGGCGCACGAGCGTAATTATATCCTTTCTTAAAAATTTTAATATATTTTCCATCTCTTACAATTCATTTCAAAACATTTGGCGTATACGTTTCAAATTATTCATCGATTTATTTCAATTTTATCAAGGAATCGGTAAAGTCGAATGTTTCACCGTCTAAACGCGGGAAATGAAAACGATGAGTGTGCCAAAATGGTTGCCAATAACATTCAGTTGGTTCCGTTACAAAACGTTATTAGAAATGGGAGATTTATTTTGAATATGTTTCTAAGAACCGTTATTCACACAAAATTTAGATTTCAATTTTATATTCAACTAGCTTTCCGTTCGCGGCTTCGCCCGCTTTGTCTAAAACATAATAAATTATATACTAAAACCTTCCTCTTGAATATCTATTAAAAAAACCGCATCAAAATCCGTTGCGTAGTTTTAAAGATTTAAGCATACAATATAAGGACATAGGGACAGAGAAAGCGACTTTGTTTTATACTATGTAGTGATTTATGAACAGGAACGATATTCACAAATGTTGAAAAGTAATATCACTACATAATATAAAACAGTCGCTATCTCTATCCCTATGTATGCTTAAATCTTTAAAACTACGCAACGGATTTTGATGCGGTTTTTTTAATAGATAGAGTGGTCCTCGAGGAAGGTTTATATACATACTTTATTAGGTTTTAGACAAAGCGGGTGAAACCGCGGGCAGAAACTAGAAAGGTAGTTTACAATATTGCGCTATCTTCTACGATTTTTTAAAGTTAATAAAAATAAGACTCATAAATAGCTACGTCATATAAAACTATTTTAAAGTAGTTAAAAAATTACATATTTTACAAATTACAATGCAGAATCGTATTTTATTTTACGTGTAATATCTATTATATATCTAACTAGCTTTCCGCCCGCGGCTTCACTCGCTTTGTCTAAAACCTAATTAATTATGTACTAATACCTTCCTCTTGAATCACTCTATCTAATAAAATAATCGCATCAAAATCCGTTGCGTAGTTTTAAAGATAAGCAAGAAGTAGCATACATAGGGACAGAAAAAGCTACTTTGTTTTATACTATGTAGTGATACTTACTGATTTCTAGTTCAACATCTTAACACATCAATAAAAAAAGATTTACTTTGTTAAGAACATGTTAAAATATATTCCACTTAACTTTTTATTAAACATTTAAAACAATGTTTATATTTCGTAATTCATGCATATTTATGTTTTGTAATGACCTATATTTCTGAATGTTTCATAAATACACCATTTGTATAATCTGTGTAAAATATTATGTAAAACAATTCGTTGGCAAGCTGCTCCAATGATGGAGATCGATATTTAATAGGGTTTATTTTGAACAAATTAATTGAATGAAAATCTGAGTTATATATAACAATAATCTCGTATATATTTATTGTATATATATATATTTATTTATTGTATCGTATAGTTAATATTATTTTTATATGTAACTCAGATTTTTAATAAATTATATGTTACAATAACCTCGTAATTGTAACTAACATTACGTTAGATTGATAAATAAAGCAATACAATAAAGGCTTTGGTTTTGGTTTATATAATAAAAAATAAAAATTAATTCATTTTGACGTATATCAATGATTATTTTTAAATAAATAAAATAATAAATAAATAAAACATTTATTTTTGGGATGTACGTCAATCTGTACTTATGAAATTCATAAACTTTTGTCTACTTTTGATAATACAGTGTATAGGTATTATCAAACAGTTATGTGCACTTATTCTTTACTGCTTATCCGTTGCTTTATGTAATTCTCAAAAGCATATCTACAATAAATAATTATTGAAAGTATTATTATCATAACCTAATAGATCTATTAGGTGATGATAATGATGGTAAAGTGGATTGATCAATCCACTTTACCTTTTCACGAGCTTTTATATTGAAGACATGTGTCATGGTCAATATCACAATATAAACTAACTTCCCTGCTACAGTCAATGGGGTAATTGAATCAGAATTAATTAAAATACCCGCATACTTCTAAATTACTATCTCTCATCTATTTCTACTCTATAAGATATCTGCTATCCAATTTAATTAGAAATTTAAGACAAGCAACAACGCCGCTTTGAAAGCTTTAACCATGGTACTTTTAGGGTGCTTATCCACCAATAATGTGGGAGGATGTGTTTGTAAAGAACCAATCATATTGCTTCATTTAGTTTGAAGTTTGAAGTGTTCAGCTTTTGAAGCGATACTATTGGCTATTTACAAACACGTTGCTTGCTACACACATCCTCGCACATTATTGGTGGATAAGCACCCTTATTCTCACACATTTTACATAATTTATTTTTACAAAAATATTTTTAATGGTCTGATTAGTAGTCTAACGTGAATACATAAATTCTATGTTTAAAAATACAATAACTTATAGATTTACCAATAAATACATGTGGCTTATTCTAAAATGTCAAGATAAGTTCAAAACTCGTTTGATACCTTTTTATTTTTCGCGCTCGACCGAGTACCATTTTGTTTTTTGTTTTCTAAACAAAATATTATGCGAAACATTGTTTGTTAAACTATATAACGATTGTTTGTAAAATGTATTCCAATGTTCTGGAAACTTCTAAGTGTAATGCGTATTTGTTTTTCGTTGCTCTGTATTCGAATTCAGTTTCAATTGGATTGAAAATACATGTTTAAAGTGGAAAGAGCTTTGAGACTTAACATGATTATTCGTATGTAAAAGTAGATTTATATGAGTTTTAGATAACTAGGCGGTTCAAACCTGAGATAGGTATTATCATTTTCTATTTTAGTCAGGGTCATAATCTATCTGGATCCCAAAAATACTAAAAGTTATCAAATGCTTGTCTCTTTTGAATTTTCTTTTCTGAAATTAGCATTGCCAATTATGTGTCTGTAATTGATAGAAAACACGTGAAATGCATATGAGGAGGACTTACCTTTATGCATTGCTTTGCTAATACCATGAATATGCCGCATTCTAAAATCTAATACCATAGATCTAAAACTTTTCGACACCTACCTGGCTGGCTATTTATTTTTTTATTTTTGTGTGCAAGTGTATACGTGAATGTGTGCGTGTGAGTGCATAATATGTCAAAAGTACTAAAAAAAGTAGGATTTGATACTAATATAATTTTCTCACCATCAATTATTAAATAATATCATAACTTACTCCTAATATGAATGCTAATTAGGTATTCTAGTAAGTCATGTCGCGCAAATTGAATTAAAATGACTCGAATGCATGTTATTTGGTGAATGTTTTCAATAGTTCAGGGCTCTGGGAATGGACAAGTGGTATTTGTAGTAACTACTGATTACGAAAGGCAACTTTAATTTGGAATTTGTCAAATAATATTACGATTTGTATCCTTTGGTAAAAGGAAATGTCGATGTTTAAATAAAAAAGCGTTTGTGCCCAGCACACGTGTCAGAAGTGAAACTTCTTTGGCAAGATTCAAAGATACCAAAATCGTCGCTTTACTCCATGTGACGGTATTGCCATGACGCGACCGTGAAATTTTACTCTCAACACGCCTAAAGAAGTTTCACTTCAAAAATAATACTTGCATATTATTCCATAATTTAAATTCAAATCAAATCAAAAAGATTCACGGACTTTTCCTTTGAAACGAAAAACTGACTTACCTACGTAATTGATTCACTTCATAACACTGAACATCTCAAAATTTCAGTTGACCTACTAAACTGATAAACGAAGCCAGGAGCTATCGCTAGTGTACATAAAAAATGCATAAAGTAAATTACATTCCCTCCCTATCGCGTGACTCAGCTAATTCAATTACTGTACACAATATCACTTATTAGCGATATAAAAACTGCACTTCGTGAACCCAATCTTTTAGCTTCCATTTTTTATCTTTATTACCGCTTTAATCAATTGCTTTTACTATCTTTTACTATCTTTTGCACGCAACTGTTCCCAACGGTTCCCCATACGGGGTTTCAAGAGACGCAGAAATACTAGTTGAAAGTATACCTATCTATTATGTTTGATGATACTAATGATTAAAATGCATTTTATTTTTATACGTTCATAATTCTACGTAAAAATCGGCATGGGAAATACTTGTACATAAATAAGATCGTGGCTCTCTACATATAGACAGAAAAATGCCTTATATTTTGCATACAAAAACTACTGAAGAAGTGGATAAAATTTTAATAATATTTCTAACTCTCCTAGTTTTAAGCCAATTTCGGTATGTTTAAAACGACAAATCACTCCACTTTTTGTAAGTTACGTGTGTGATTATTACCATTGAGAGACTTTTATACTTTGTCTTAATTTACAAAGACATTGAGAACAACTTTGCCCACTAGTTTTAAAAAGAGATTATATATCCAAGAACATCTGCTTACTAATATAATTAGTAATTACTCTGTGCAATTTGCTTCAATTATAACTGCACTGAAGAAAAACGCATTTTTACATCAAAACAACGAGAAAAACAATTCGCAAAGATTGTTTTGGCCTAGAAATCAATTAAAAAGCACTTGCCAGCCGATAGCAGATGATCGTGACTCAGCTTTATCTGTGAACAAGAGAAATATATAATAAATAAGATTATATGTATTATTATAATAAAAAAAAATAAAATAAAAATAAAAATCATTTATTGACCAATTTGTGGGTTAGGTACAAACATGTAACATTTGGACCCCAAACTAGGACAGCCTGTATTTTGGGGTCCACTAATTTATTATTTTTTTAATTATATATGAATATATAATATTATCTTTAAGTAGGTTCTGTGTGTGGTTAGTCTATGTACTTAAATGCTAAATGGTGATAATCTATACTAATATTATAAAGCTGAAGAGTTTGTTTGTTTGTTTGTTTGTTTGAACGCACTAATCTCGGGAACTACTGGTCCGATTTGAAAAATTCTTTCGGTGTTAGATAGCCCATTTATCGAGGAAGGCTATAGGCTATATATCATCACGCTCAGACCAACAGGAGCGGAGCAATGCGGGTGAAACCGCGGGAAACAGCTAGTATTAGATATAGCTAAATTACAAATATGGAAATCGTTTAAGCATGATAAGTGTAATTTACGAATATTATGATCACATCATTCTGATTATAAGAATGTTGATATTTGTATTAGATAAGGTTTCAAATAAAGATTACTACTAGATTATTACTTTTTTCTTTCCTCATAACGTAAGTACTAATTTTCATCTAACATAAAATATAGGTAAGTTATTAAATTGGACAATTTTCAACACAAGAACATAGATATTTGTTATAAATTGAAAATGAGATAAAGCTTAATTCTGTAAGCTTTTTTTTTTTCATTCAGTACCTACGTATTATATTGGGAAAAATTAAATTCGATAATCGCTCTGTAGCAATTTTTCTCGTAAATTTTTAATTTCAGTAAGAAAGGTAATTTACAAACACTTTATAAATTTGTGAAGATATATAATTCACTAGCTGTGCCCTGCGGTTTTACCCGCAGTGCTCCACTCCTGTTGGTCTTAGCGCGATGATATATAGCCTATAGCCTTCCTCGATAAATGGGCTATCTAACACCGAAAGAATTTTTCAAATCGGACCAGTAGTTCCTGATATTAGCGCGTTCAAACAAACAAACAATCTCTTCAGCTTTATAATATTCTAAGATTATAAGTATAGATTTACGGTGTACATAATGATAGGCAGGTAAACAATGAAGTCATATCATATGATATTATAATATAAATATTGTTGCCTTGACCATTTTTGTGTGCTGTATTCAAAATTTGATGACTTTATGCTAAGTATAAGAGTGTCTTTTCACCATAGATGTGCGAGGATGTGCAGCGAGGGATCTGTTTGTAAAGAACCAATAGTATCGCTTCAAACGCTAAATGAAGCGATATGATTGCTGCTTTACAAACACACATCAACATCTCTGGTGGAAAAGCACCCTTAGTACTAGTATAGTACATATTATATTATATTCTGTGGCATTAGTTTTGAAACCAATCATTTATAAATTAATACTTCATAAAGTAGTTTATAATCATTAAGTATATCATAAAACCTCGTACTGAATACCAGTAGTATTAATACTAGTAGTACTAAATCTAAAACTACCCACATAAAATATAACGAAAAAACTGCTATAAATACAAAGTTTGTAGTTTCGTTTAAGATAAATCCAATTTGTCGAATGATCCTCTCTAACGCCAGTTTTCTGACGAAGCGTTTAGTGAAATAGGTCAAAAGGCTATTACGTGGACTTGCGCCTAACTAGACGCTGTTAGTTTAAAATTCATATACCTATCTAGTATTTGGTAGAGTTTTATTCAATTTTGAAGAAGAGTGATTAAATCTAAGTCACTTGTCATTATTTTTATTTTTTGTGAAACATATGTTAGTAATCTCACGGTTCATTTTTTAATCCTTACCTCATGATTTATTTTTTTATTTTTGAAAACTAATCCAACATCGAATATCGTAAACCAACATACAGTAAATTTCCTGATTTTTAACGTTAATTTACAAGTGACTTAGGTATTCATAATATGGGCCCTGAAACGGAGATAAGTATATTTGATAGATATAAGTAATAAGTATATTGTTTTCTATTTTACTGAATAACAAAGTCTTCGCTCTTACACAAATCCAATAAGCGAATAATATTTTCCCGATATAAGACTAAAGACTATTACGTATTTTGCGACTTATAAATAAACTTAGAAAGGAAACTAAAATAAATACCTGTTTCTTTTTGGTTGATCGAATTTAGGGTAATTAAGATTATCTAGTGGACAAAATTTAATCTTCTATTTCCAACGACTCACGGATGTTCCACTGTATACATATCACGATTAAATTCGTAAATTCTTATTTATTTTACAAATAGAATACACAAACAATATCTAATATATCATTTCGATACATGCTGACATTACTCTAATTATGAAGACGACCCGCTCACTAAAATCTTAATAGATATACATACATTGTGTTTTTAACATTCCGATAATAGTTGAATCACATAGCGTACCTAAATAATTGAAACGTATTCATAGCAAAAGCTTGAATATTCCGATCGGCTCTAAATCTTAATATCTCGCTGGGCGGTTAAAATAAATACGCGGTTTGACGGACACGCGCCTGAACTGACGGTTTATGATGCGTTTTAAGTTATAAGCTCACAGCGATATTTTTAAATGTGTATCAGTGTAATCCTCGGGAAATCTTTCCTACAATACAAATCTATCTCTTCGGATTAAATATCTATAAAGTTAATAAATGTCGTAGTAATATTTTTTATTGCGTTTAAATAAACTGTTGCAAGCGAAGGGCGTTCATGTCAGCCGCACAAAACAACAATTATTGCTCAATTTACAGAAATATGCAATAGACAGCTGTACAGCTGCATAGTGATGCCACAGCTGGAATATTAAAAATTAAACATTAAACCTCCCACGAATTCAATTTACAAATTTATAAGTAAAGCATTTCACAATACCGTTATATTTATAACAGCAGCACATTAAAATGGTTATAACACAATATGTACCTACACACAGTATGCTCTTAACACAACAGTGAAACGCCTGCGCAACGTAATATTAAGCATGTTAAAAGCTTTAATTTTAGCAAACACAGACAAATAACAATTATTTACGTACCTAGTTTCCTTCCAAATAAGCGATTTTTCTCGCAAATATAATTAATAGATTATATGTATAGGTAGAGTGGACTCTACTTTCTACTGACAGTTCAGTCGTTCCAGAAATTCTACATTTAAAGAGAAAAATAGAAATTTTTTTTCGTGTCTCATACAATGTAAACTACTATAAGCACTTGAGAACACTTATTTTTAAATGATAGATACCCACCATTATTTTTAATACCCATGGATATAAATAGAGCTTTTAGCATTAAAATAAATACAATTGCTTCACGATTCACGGGAAATTTTATATCGGCTTATCGTCAATCGCTCTTAACTTACACCACAGATAATGTAAGCCGAATTGAACTTCCATTAAATTTATTTCTGGAGCAAGATTAATATTTTTTGGCTGAAACTCAAAGAATCTATACGAAAGTATTATGAATTGATACGTATATTTTCAACGCTAGTATATCAATCAGCTGTATTAATAGTTTATTTCTTATAGATCTGAAATGGATTATGAAATCCTCATAAATTTGAGAAAGCTCTTGCTCAAGATATTGTTTTGAAATGATTTTTTTTATTATATTTTAGTTAAAAGATTTGCATAAATTCTTTTATGTATTAGTAATTTACATGACAACCACAATTTTAAGTGATTTTAATGAACTAAAGCTCACTAAAGAACGTATGACTTACATCAAATTAAAAGGTAACCTTTTTCCCTATTGTTATATTATTATCTGCAAAGTTTTTGTAAATAGGTATTATATCATCTTTCTGTTTTAAATCCTCAAAAAAGCACAAAATTTTCTGTATATTATAATGATCCATTGAAATGTTACATTTTTTAGCCCTAACCTTGCATTTTTT
>CAJQZM010035188.1:0-25086 GCA_907164665.1 Colias nastes
ATAAATTCCTAGACAGCATATTATGTCTATCTTTTAAAATTGACTCAACACGTGAAACTTCAATAGCTTAGCAATAGAGCTTACTGATTATATTTGTCTACTCTTACGTTTACAACACTCTCACTCATCCCTAATTAAAAAAAGTTAACATTATTACCCATTCGATAAAAAAAGAATCATGTAAATCGGTGTAGAAACACCAAAGTTATACATGAAATACGCTATAAGTCATCGCGCGTGAATACAGAATCATGCCATAAGGATTATTTTTGTGTGTCAGTTGCCGCGTTCGACGCGCTCCGCGGCGGGAGCTATAAAAAGGCGGCGGGTCCGCGCGCGAGCTTCTTATAGCTTTTTGTGTATCAGTTTGTTTGTTTGTTTGAACGCGCTAATCTCGGGAACTACTGGTCCAATTTGAAAAATTCATTCGGTGTTAGATAGCCCATTTATCGAGGAAGGCTATAGGCTATACATCATCACGCTAAGACCAACAGGAGCAGAGCAATGCGGGTGAAACCGCGGGGAACAGCTAGTTAATAATATAATTACCAATACGTTCTTTGTCTTGAATAAATTTATTTTTTTAGTATTTATTAAATAGGTTTTGATGGTGATGTTTGGTTTGATGCAAGAGCAAAAGGCGAATTCCGGTCCCTATATGGCAACGACGCCATAACATTATGGAATACTTTCCAATATCCGTTTAGTAACTGGATATATACATTCAAATTTTTATTAAATTATGCGTATTACCCTATGATTTCTAGAGACAAATAGGTATATCTATTAAGTAATATCTATTAAGTACTAAAAATTTCATTAAAAGTTGTGACTTATTAATGTTTTCTTATTCCTTTCTTCTTTCTTACTTATTGTTCGTTATAATAATAGCTTACTCGTCCTTGAAATTTGTGATTTATTTCATATAAAATCATGTTATGTATTATAAAAATTGTCTTTCAAAAACTAAGATGTTTCAAGCGACTTCAATAATAAGTAATCTAGGATTTCAATTGAAACAGCAGCCGGACCTACTAAATATCGCCCTTATCGTTTCTTATTTACTTAGTTGTGAAAGTAATGTTGTACACACTCGAGTGGCCGTGAGATTCATGTCTCAATGTATCTAGTCTGGAAGCTAATGACTGCAATTAGTTATTAAGTTACTCGGAAAACGTTTAAAATAATAAAAAACACAATCGCCATATTATGACTCTTGGTAGAGGTGAACCAGTTACTATACTACTATTTCTGCCGATTTCAAAATATTATGAAGATGTTATATAGTACGATTTTATATAATTATAATGAAAAGTATCTTTATAAACAGATTAACAACTAAATCAACGGAAAATAAATTAAAAAATGTAGGTATTATACTAAAGAAATAAAAGATTGCATCACCACTATTAAAAGTTTCAGATAAATAGCAAATATTTAACCTTATTCAAACATATGAAACCCCCGCACTGAAAAAGTTCAAAAACTCGAACTCTCGTCACTGTAACGTGTTGCATCACAAATCAAATCAATTCAAACATTTTTTCCCAAGCAAAAATAAAGACAAGGCACATTAAACACTGACAAGGCAGAACTTTAACCTTTCTGCTTAATTTTAATATGTATGATTTGAAAATAAATCTATACTAATATTATAAAGCTGAAGAGTTTGTTTGTTTGTTTGTTTGTTTGAACGCGCTAATCTCGGGAACTACTGGTCCGATTTGAAAAATTCTTTCGGTGCTAGATAGCCCATTTATCGAGGAAGGTTATAGGCTATATATCATCACGCTACGACCAACAGGGGTGGAGCCACGGGGGTGAAACCGCGCGGAGCAGCTAGTAATATATAATATGTTAGATGATCGCAATCACTGCAATTTAGCGCAAATATTTTTAATAGTTTCGTGTTCGACTGGACCTTGTTCCTATTTAAATTGAAGATGCCCATTTATTTGAGGTCAAAAAACACTTTCAATATAATATTTTAATTGCGTTTTCAAAGGCCGTAATTGAGTTTTAATGTTTATTTGATGAGCGAAGTCGCGAAAGTGAATTGAGCTTGATATTTAATTCTTACAACATTTAATATTATTTAAGATAAGTAATGCCACTAAGGACATATAGGCTAGAATTATTTAAATATATTATCTGTATGAGTTTGTGGAATTCAATATATTTTTTACACAGTGCATTGGGAAACACTTCTTTTTCCTTTGCGGATGGTGCTTTTTGCTTTTTTCTGTGAATGGGATATTTTTTTTTTCAAGAATATCAAACTTCTTGTCCTGTTTCGTCAGATCAGTATTTATATGCCTCTGCTTTTATTAACAACTAGCTTACCGCCCGCGGCTTCGCCCGCTTCATCTAAAACCTAATAAATTATATACTAAAACCTTCGTTCAGAATCACTCTATGTATTAAAAAAAACCGCATCAAAATCCGTTGCGTAGTTTTAAAGATTTAAGCATACCTACAAAGGGACATAGGGACAGAGAAAGCGACTTTGTTTTATACTATGTAGTGATATACATAAGTTCATAGGCAGAACACAGTAAATACTTTACGTGTATCAAGCGCTTAGATACCTACCTGAGCGGGCACATAAAAAACTTGTCTTAAATCATAATTATTATGCAAGCTAACCAGACGATCCTATCACTTGATAAGGACCGTGTAATACCTTTCAAATATCGTGATATTCGGGTAACAATAGATTTAAAAGTTTCACGTTGTGTGTCGTAAGAGGATGTGGGAGGGTAAAATAGAACTCATTTTATAAGTGAAAAGTCAAAAGACTTCAAGGCTGATAGGTGTAAAAATCTATCTATAGAATCAAGGTGCTTTTGGAAAAACAATTGTTTTTGATTCGAAAATAACACTTTTACGTATGAAATAATAACTTTCAAAAATGAGGAAAACATTATTACCGACTTGGACTATATGTATTATATTGCAACCTAAAGTATATTTTTGAAGTGAAAATTCTTTGGACATGTTTAGAGCAAAATTTCAAGGTCGAGTCATGGCAATACCGTCACGTCATGGAAAAGGCGGCGATTTTGGTATCTTTGAATCTTGCCAAAGAAGTTTCACTTCTAACACGTGTGCTCGGCACACACTCTCTTTTTTACTATTTGGTTATGGGCACTTCGATAACTTTAAAGGTCATCGAAGTGCCCATAGTTTCATTTCTATCAAAGTTAGATTTTTCTGGGATAACAACAGCTTTGTAAATTTTGTAAACATTAGTCATTCAAACATTTTGGTAAGATAACTAAAATAAAATACAGTTTATTAGCTAAGACAACATAATTTTATATATTTAAATGACCATTTCCTTTTATGAAGAAGAACTACTGTTAGTGGGATGAAATGACGCATCTTTATAAATAAAATAATTTATATTATTGTAGTATTATTAGGTCACGCCTAATAAGTATATGAATATTCACGTAGGACGATTTTGAGAATTGTGTAATACTAACCAAATATTCCAAGGACGAATTTTAAAGATGTTTTGGTGTTTGCTATATAATATGGAATAAAAAGCAAATTTTTTTAAGAGAAAGTCGAACATTTCTTTTCTGATATAATGTTTAAAATATATCTTTTAACATAGTGCCAATATTCGTATTTCGAAAATAAAGAATTTCTGGGAAATATGCCTT
This sequence comes from Colias nastes, assembly GCA_907164665.1. NCBI lineage: Eukaryota > Metazoa > Arthropoda > Insecta > Lepidoptera > Pieridae > Colias > Colias nastes. The sequence goes on from CAJQZM010035188.1 coordinate 3,672, forward strand.
GTCATTATCAAGGAGCTAAATTAAAAATAATCCCTCCCTTTTGTACCTTAGAATGTCACCTTGATTTAAACTAAAACAACATTAATCATATCCCAAAGAATCCTTTTGATGATCAGTCACATTTGAATAAATTGACATATTATATGCCATTTGACACGCACCAGCCCATTAAGTTTGACATTAATCGCGTTAAACAAAATAACTACTGAAATGGTGTCGTCTCATGTATGAAAATGTCAAGGCTGATCAATAATTAATTCGTCGATGTTTACTTTTGTTTTACTAAATACGCTTACCTGTAAATAGCAAGACTAGATTTTATTAACTGCTTGACTTTTACATTTGACTGGACATTGTAGTTGCAGGGATAAGAAATGAGGAAAATAGATAAAACATTTTCTTTAGGGTGTATATTTTTAAATATGTCACTCACACACATATAATAGTACAATAATAGTACTTTATATTAATTTATATATTTAACTAGCGGCCCGCCCCGGCTTCACCCGTGGTATATGTTTACGTTTTCTCTCCATAAGCACCATCCGCGTACTTCAAAGAATATTTCAGCCGTTCTCGAGTTATACGCTTACCAACACATTTTGCGATTCATTTTTATATTATAGGTGATAGATCGGAAAATATCTAAGCTCTATATAGAGCTATAAGATAATATAAATATTATATATTATATTATAGCTTTTACGATGATTGCATTTTATCTTGTAATATCAATTTTAACTTTTCTTCAGCCTTTTCGTTTTTCCTGTCTCAAAATAAGATCAATGACAGGCGATTCAAAAGACGATAACTTACATAAAATCATAGCTTATTTCGTGGTATGTACTTTTGTTGAAATAGTTATCAAGTCTAGAAGAAAAAAGAATTAAACATTTGTACAGGAATGTCATCACATGCAACACCCACAGTTACATTAAATAATAGACATAGATAAAAGAAATCATGTCACTTTGTGTGATAAAAGCCTCTATTAAATAAATAGCTCCCATTACGCACTATAAGAGTGGGCTAATATTGATTACTCTTTCACAAGATAATAATTCACATTTATTTCATTGCTTCAAAAGTAAAACGATTTTTATGTTAGAGCGGGCAACTGAGATGGTGGTTCGATCATGAACATTTGCAGATGGCATGAAGGCTTATTTTTAGGAATAATAATTAAGGAAAGGAAGCCGTAAGAAGAAAATCAACCATTTATTTGTTAGTGTATTGTAAATACTAATAGTAGGTATTGCGTAGAAATAGTTTACCATATTGCATTTGTTTATAATGTTTATTCATTAATGGAATAACATTGTTAAGCTTGTTCATCTTAAGAATATCATATTCAAATAAAGGTCCTTTTAAGATAAAGTTTTAATTAGTTGGATAAAACCTGCAAAAATTTTCGAAGTTCATGCATATGTTTATATTTGTAGTACATGTTATTATAATAAATTCTTTCACTTTTAATTTATCCATCATACTCAGCATTTGTCCTAGTCGTTTGGGTTGCCTGGCAGAGATCGCTGTCAGCGATAAGGCCGCCCTCTGTACATTGTTAAATAAGTTATTAATGTTTTAAATTGTCCTATATAATGTACAATAAAGATTTTTTCATTTTTCATTCATTTAATTTTTATTTTTTTTACTTAAACAGAAATGTTATAAAACTGGGTTGTTTTTGAAAGAATTTCGCATCATTAAGAATAATTAAAATGTAAATTCGGTAACACTATGGAATTCTATTTATCCACGCATGAGCGGAGCTTTTGTATTCATATAGGTCACTGTATCGTAACCTAGATTTAAACATAAGAAAATTTGTTCTGTCTAGACTATTATGAAACAAAGTAACCGTAAAATCGGATATTTTTTTCATATGCTAATTTCTCCAAATTTCTTTACATAGGCAATGCAACAAGATGGCAATAATGTTATTATGTATTCAGGTATTTATGTTAAAAGAACTCTTTTCATATTATCTGTTAATGAAATCACCCGATAGCGCAATACAACATAATGACCATTTCAAGATTTTTGATTAATTTAGTGACAATTTTCGAAGCGAAACTTCTTTAGGCGCGTTGAGAGTAAAATATCAAGGTCGCGTCAAGCTAATACCGTCACGTCATGGAGTAAGCCAACGATTTTGGTACTTGAAATTTTGCTAAAGAAGTTTCACTTCTAACACGTGTGCACGGCACACACGCTCTTTTTTATAATTGTAAGTGGTCGAACCCTATAGAAATGAATTGTGTCATGATTTATCAACATTAACTTTACGCCACAATTTTCTTTGTTACCTTTTTGACAATGGAATAAAACAAACATAATGTATAAGAATGTCATAAGTCTATTCAAACACAATGTTATAATGCACAATAGTTAAGAAAACTAAATGAAGACATCTGTTCCAAACGAATCCGTGACAACCTTTTAAACATAGCATCTGAAGCTAAGATCTCAAGTATATTCTTATTTCAATGTAAATGATAAACAAGACACGCTCTGCTAAATGCTCTCTCTTAAACTTAATCTTGTGTTAGGTAATCGATATGATATAAATGTACCTATATAATATTTAGGAACCGGAGGTCTGTTTGTTTTTAAGTTAATCACTTCCTGATTGTGTCTCATACAGCATTAAAACTTGTTTGGTTTTACGCGAATATTATTTAGAAATTAAAGACTTTATTTCAACAGACGGACAAATTAAACAGGACCATACGGAACATACTTTAAAGTTGTGAAATCGGTCAGAAGAGCCTTTTTGAGCTTTAATTAGAACATTTAGAATCTTGATTCGTTTCAGATTTGATATAGTGAATCCGACATGTATGCAGTATTAACATATCAATGTGTTTTGAAATCTTCAAAAAATTTGTTTAGTTGAAGGTATATTTTTTTTATATATTCACCGATTTATTTTCTCACTAAAGATTTTTATGTAAAAATATTATTATAACATACCCGTAATATTGTTATTACTTGATAGGTGATTTAAAAAAAAAGCTATAGATACGTTATAATCTTGTTCTTTAGGAATTACCCCCGGTTTTTACCCGCCTGATGTTTTTTTTTTTTAAAAATCCCACTTCCTGACTAAGTGAAAGGAAGCCGATGACCTTTTTGTGTAAAGGTTATTAAATATTATAATACATTATGATTTATATTAATATAGTTTTTTTTTATAATATTAGTCATGTAAACTGAAATCCTATTGTGAATATGGATACTTATGAAATGTTATTTTCTCATAGCATTTATATACGAATAAATTATTTCTGATAAAGAAATAACAATTAGTGTTGACATTTGCGATTATTGCCTATTTCATAAGTGTAGCTTCAAACGAGTATAAAATATATGTAATTGTAACTATTAATATGATACCTTTATCATCCTTACTTAATTGAACTACAAGGATTGATTGTATAAAAGATAAAACAATAAATTAATGAGCATTAATTAGTATCAGAGCTTCATGATTTTGTTTGGAACCGATATTTGAAATTGTTCCTTGATTTATTCGTCAATTATTTTTGTTAAAGTTAAGGGAATAGTTAATATTGTTAAGTGACATTCTACCATTTAATATATGCTTTTTTCATTTCAAAATCAGGATGTTCCAGAAAAATATAGAAATCATATAATTCACGGCATGTTATAAAAGTTTAATTATTTGTTACTTTCGGCAAGAACATATCTTGATGCATGTAATATTTATATTGTAAGAATCACTGTAAACAAATGTTGGTTGACCGTTGACCAAATAAATAAATAAATAAATAAAGTTCAAGTCTATTTATTGTTGCTATTATTATTATCTACCTACTGCTTCTGAATATACTATAGTTATAAAGTTTTTTCCTTTGGTATTTTCAAAATATCTCACCAATCCTGCCAAATCGAGTAAGCATGTGTGCCAATCACAGCAGCTACACATTAAAGAAGAAAGCCAGCCGGTTTGCACGAGCATGAAAGTGATTCAGCCTAAACCACTTTCGCTGATTCCTTTAGCGTATGAACTTTAATGCGTCCTTTCCTGATCAATGAACTTAGAGTAAATATGGAGACGTGTTTTTCAATTGAGAAATCTAAGTCTTTTCAATATAATGCGTCATTGCGATTCACTTGCGGTGGAGGCACAGAATACTTAATAGTACCTAGCTAATGGTGGAGGATTAAATCAAAAAATTTTTTTAAAGTTTAATATTAATATTAGTATAGATAATAGCTGATTTGGCAAGGATTCAAATGAGACATCAAAATTTGCTTAACTTTTCAATATTTAGGAACATTATTGAGGTCCAATACAGCGAAGGAGGATTAAACCAAAGTGTTATTTTATAGGCAGAAAAACTTTAGCTAGGTCTACTTCAACGAAGACGCTCTTTATTTGAATGTAATACTAAATTGTACATTTTGTAAGTGAAATCTCTTGAAAATCTTTAACGGATGTTTGATGGACAAACTTCCTCCGTATTTTACTTGTTTATGAGTTCTATTGGAAAATAAACTATGGATTTACTAAAAATTTAAGAAGTAGTATGTAGGTGTAAAACGTACGAGTACTAAAATTATAATGCTCTATATCTGCTCTATGAGAGAGCATAGATTGTTTTGAAGTATTAAAGTAGGTTCTATAATGCATAGCATAGCATCCACTGGACAGGGACTCAATACAACTAAATTACATAGCATACCATCTAGTGGACACAAGGACTAACTGCAGCTAATCTTCTAAACAGACAATGCTTTACAATAACGCCATTACCACAAATTGTGGCGACATCTCTGACCTGTCATTGCTGGTGTTGTCATTATAATAGACTTTAGATTGTAATAGATTTATAATGATATATGGACAGGCTATTTTTAGGTGACCTAGATGTACTGTAATTTTAGGGCATACGATGTGAACTAGTAATGAAGATTATGGAAATGAAATGATATGAAAATAATTAGGTAGGTGATTGTTGCAGCGTTCTAAATTGAATGTAAATACCTTAAAAATATTTTATCTCCTTAAATCTGTTGGTTCATCCGTTTATTATGTATGTCTGCTGATTGGATTAAGATTGATAAAATCTTTAAATACTATATAAAGCTACAGCTACTGTACGTACCTATAAACTTAGGTGTAAGTGAAGCCGCGTGGATAGTTTGTTTTAATATAATTTAATCTGATATATTTATATGACGTTTCACACACAATATGTCGACGAAATGATACTGATTATATCTCTGCCACAGAATACATAATAGTAGCTAAACGCTACAGAACGGACACTCTCCGCCTCCCGCCAAAATTAAACTTACCTCACCCCCGCGCGATCAGACATACAATGGGCCATATTTTTCTGCAAGGACGATACGCAACGAAGATTGACAACATTAATCAAATTGACTTAAAGTAATTTTATTATTTTGGATTTGTGATTATCGTTTTTCGTAGAAAATGGTTAGATATTGTGCTGTTTACGGATGTATTTCATCAGAAAAACGCGAATTTTTTTTTACGCTAGTCACAAATGTGCCAACCATAAAGCGTTAACACACACATTTGCAGTCTCTACAGTGTGACTGTCAAAACGATCATTTTGTATGGAGTGTCCGGGGTGTGTCTCTGCCCTGATTCGTGACTAACCCCACTATTAGCGAGTGTTGAAATCAATCATATGCTTAATGTTATAGTAGCTAGACTTTAGAGTGTAACCTAGTTGGTTAGATAATAATTAACCTTTTTAATCTCATGTCCATTCAAATGTGCTTTTTGCATTCTATAGTAATTATGGACCCGTAAGTAATTCACATGGATATGAATGTGATTTTCGGTTTTTCGTAAAAGCTACTGAATCAATGGATCAGATTTGATGAAAGCATATCTCGGAATGATTAAGGGATTGAGAAAATATTTAATACGTTGTTATTAAAAAGGTTATTACAACACTCCAGTACTACTCCATCCTCAGGAGCATTAAAATTTAATACATTCAAATTTCATTATAATGAAAATGAATTCCCAAACAACCTATTCGTTTAAAAACTATCAAAATTTTTACTGCAATTACAGTTTACGCTAAGATTTAATAAAAACTAACTTCGGAGTTCAAACCTCTACCAAACCAAACCTGCCTAAGCTCCACAGACCTTATCTTTACACACTTAATAATCATGTCTGTATCACAGACATTTATATAAACTAGTAATTATTATATATTATACAATTGGAGTGGTATCGATAGCCGTTGCGTAAAGTGCCGGCCGCTAGAGGTCATGGTACAAGTTATAAACTAGCTGTCTAGATAAATAACGGGATATTTACTATTAGTATAGTTCACAGTGTTAAAAATTAAACTAAAAGTATCAAAAGTAAGCATTTATAAAACTCGTATATTGGCTGTATGCGTTGTTAATAACTAAATTTTTTGGTTAATTGTTTGGTTAGAAAATATAATTTTTGACACAATGAATATGACTTTTTTGCGTAGATAAAGAGAATCTTGCGTGAAAATGTTATTATTATAGTTGATATTCCTGAATAATATACAAACAACAGCAAAAATGTCGCAAAATGTGTAGGTTAATCTAACATATCGTTTAGAAAATTACATTTTTAGCACTAAAATTAAATAGAATAGAGATAATATAAAAAATTATTTTTATTTAAGCAGTATTATTTATAACATTGTAACGTGATATATTATGTATCACATAAACACCATTGCTTAAACAAATTTCATTTTACGATGATGTTTTGGTTGTTAGAAAGGTTCTATACGATAAAATCTATAAAATAAAAGCTCATATCTTGATCCAAAGAACTCCAAGTAATTGTAACGTTTATAAACTTACTCAACAAGATTGCAACTGACCGAGCTGTAGATGAAACTTCCTTTCCGTCCTTTCTAATTATTTTATTTTTAACTCAATTTTTAAATTGAAGAACTCGATTTTAAATTATACTTATGTTTGCATAATAAAATGATAAAATTGTGAAGAATATGGAAGCTTAAAGGTCGGAGAGAGACAGGGTACTTTGTAAATATGTATCCTAGAATCTAGATGGTTATTTCAGCTATTTAAATATATTGGTGCTATAAAAAATTGGGAATAAATGCAGGATTATGATTCTAAGAAGTACAGATTGATGCTTGGTGATAAGAGTATAATAATTAAAACTTTTCATAGCGTTATATTTTTCTATTACCGAATTTAGTTTATAACAGATATACACTGAGATAAAAGAATAAGATTAATGATTGAAAATAAAGTATACGGACAAAAGACTAAAAAGGCTTTGTCATGGGGTGAAAGGCGAGCAAGGACTGACCAGTCGGGTGACCATGCTTTTAGTTTTAACACAATAGGTATATGATAAAAATGATTTTTCCGATAGTTAGTGAAACAATGTTTTTTATGTAATTATCATTAATTGTATATGCATTGCATATTAAGGAACATACTGTATCAAATATGCAGATGACTTGTAAAGTGGAAAGATCTAATTTATTTTGTTACTAACTACGTTAAAAGCACTTAATTTATTTTAACTGATCTTTACCGAGTAACGTAGGTTATATTGACTTTTTTTTCCTGGTCAACCCTGTCTAAACCTTAGGAAATATAAAAAGTTTGGAAAATCCAAAAGTGCACGACTCATAATGCTCATTTAATTATGAAATATAAAAAAAAAAAAAAATATATATATATAGATATACAGTCTTGTAGTTTTCGTTTTTTATTAATTGCAATTAAACGACACTGAATTAATTAATCATTCGCATTCAGTGACCTACAATCGTCAATTAGAATATTTAAAAAAAAAATTTAACTCAAATGATGGATTTTTTCACAAGTTATAGTGTTTTCAGGTTTCACACATGACGGACAGGAAAATTTTTTGACCTATTTCGGTATTTTTTTCCAATTCTATTGAAGTAAATCAATTTTTAAAAAGTATGGGATTAATCTCCATTAAATTATCTCGACAATAGTATGCAAAATATCTTGATTCCGTGAACTAACAAGGCTATAATAATAAGAATAGCTGCAAAAATGAGGCGAAAAAAATTTTTCGATCGTAAAGCACTCTCTGATGCTTCGCATCATGGTCGTGCAATTGTATTTGTTTTTATTTTAATATATTATATTGTCACTGAAGCTTATATTACAGGCATAACCTCCAATAATATTCCCTGTGTCAGGGTTAGGATATGTTTCTAAGGTTAGATCAAGGTCTAAGGACAGTTATTAAATTACGGAAAGTAATAATATACTAAACAAATAAATATCAAGACAATTTTCAACGAAGAAACTAAAATAAATAAAAGTGTAATAAATCTGATAAATAAATCTGTTTCTACAGGTATCTTACGACGTCAAGTGATATTATTATTAATTGTGGTATTGCCCAACAAAGCGTTAAAAATTCATGGTTGACACTAATTTTAAATCTTTGTAAGAATTTCTGCTTGAAAAATTAAAAATAAACTCATAGATTGTATGAGATCCCAGATATCATATGATCAGAAGAACATATTACTTAAAGAAATAGACTCATTAAATAACCAAGAAAAAAAAAACATTGAAATTATAAATGTTTTGGTTTATTTTAATTTGTTCCTATTTCAGCTATAGATATGTACACCCTAAATTATTGAAGGTTCGTGGTCAAGTTGTTTCAATAACTAGCGATCGCTCGAGGCAAAGTGTGCAATGCACTTGCAGTTTTTTTCTCGATTCTTAATAATAGATATTGCCAAATTTTCTTAGATCATTAAAGATGGCATTTAAAAAATTTAAGAGAGAGGATTTATTATGATTGAATTTCAATAATTACCTAAATCACTGTTGTAACTTGTAACATTGTTCTTTTCTTACACTTTTTCAATGTCGTATCAATACTTAATTTTTACCATGCTAATTAAAGTTTTTAAACGTTTTATTTCAACAAAAACCTAAATAAACTAATTAATATTAAATATCGAACAGCGGTATTCCCGAATTCTTACAACATGGAGTCTTTCAAAAAGAGTGCCTTTAAGTACCTGAAAAACCGGCAGTAAACTTAAAAAAAAAATTAAATTAATTCCCGTTATATCCCTCTCTTTCCATTTTGAGGACAGCAACACATCCACTTCCCAGTGGAGTGGATGCTTATGGGCGGCGTGTATCGCTTAACACCAGGCGACGCGTCTGCTCGTTTGCTATCCTATAGCATAAAAAAAAAATATCGAGTCGATTGCTGTTAAACTGAAGTAATTTACCTCAATATTAGCTAACAAAGTATGTATTGTTTATGCTTCAATAAATACTTACAATTCGTACATATCGCCTTCAATTTACGGACGAACACTCATTCGATTGACCGTTGCAAAACGGAGCAATTACAAAATGTATACTTTACCTGATTTAACGGTATAATTTAACACCTATTCAAGTCGAATTACCTATTTGATTAAATTCAACCGTGAAGTAATGATATGCAGTCATGAATTAAATTTATATTCATGCACATTTGCGGTAAACAATAGAAAATATATAATATAATTTGAACTTACAAGTTTCATTAACTTTTTAAGATGAAAAGGCTTTCTATTAAAATAATTTTGAGTATTAATTTATTTCTAGCATAAATCTGAAAATGCTATGGTCACGCGGTTTCTTAATGAATATAAACTCATAATTATTTATCGGAACTTAAGATGATGAATTTAAAGATGACTAAGTATAACGCGTACTATACAATAAATTAAACTGTATCAAAGGAACTATGCTTACCTACACAATACAATCTTCGTTATGTATGATATTATATCACATGCAACAAGATAAGTCCATGAGCGTTCCGGTGTCCGACTCTGTTCCGACTATTGTTTAACGCGTAATGCACTTTCATTGTACTAAGAACACAATTTTCTTCACTGCTAGTTAGTTTTTAGCAGCGGAGTACAATATAGTAACTGTTTCACGATTACTTTAATTATTATTTCCTTAGAAAGGAAGCTTAAAGAGCTTCTTATATTTTCAAAACTAATATCTAAAATGCGAAATATTCATTTGTTAATTTTCTATTACAGGGTGAAGGCACATCGCGAATAAGCAGAAGACCGACCACTACTGATAGAAGTTTAAGTAATATTAATAGAACAGAAGATTATCAACCAACATTCCGGTCGAGGGGTGCAAGAAGAAGAGAACCCGAAAGTCCCGAACCAATCGCACCTCGATCTAGAAGTAGGAGTAGATTACCTGAGAAAGAAAATGTAGTCGTTCAAATTGACGAAGCTCAAGCCCAACAAACAAGACCCAATGAGCAATTCGAATCAAGAAGATCGAATTCTCGAACAAGAACAAGGCCTACTGAAATAACAGCAACTTCCGAAAAGGCATTAAGTCGTGAAAATGTTATTCGGAGCAGATCACGACAAAGTGGACGAAGATATTCACCAACCACTCCAAGCCAAGTTGCCCAAGCCACAGTTACATTTTCCCCAAGGACAGGGGAAACAAAACCGGACGTATCAAATGTCAAATTAGATGACATATTATCTAAACCTATTCCAACTGCTGAATCTGTACTCGCTAATCAATTCCGTAGGCGAAGTTCAACAGTAAGCACGTTAGAAGAGACAAAATCTACACGATCCCGAGGCCGATATGACTCGAGGACAAGTATAGGCTCACTTGATTTAGAAGTTTCTGGCACAACAAACACCTTTACTGCTACAGCCAATGAACAGTCTATATTACGAGGAAATGATTTACGAAATTCAAGGAAATTGAGATACAAAACAAGGCCATCAGAAACGGATACTAATTTAACTGGAGACGGAATAATAGATACCAATGAAGTCATAAAATCTAGTCAAAAAAATGACTTAACTAGTCAAAGAGAAACAAAAGTACCTAGTTCATCGACTACTGAAAGAGTTTCTTCACCTACTGGTACTTTAAAATCAATGAAAGTTGTAAGACGGCCAGTATCTCGTGGTACTTCAACCAAATCAGTTGTTGTAAAAAATAAATCTAAAGTTTCCGATGAGATAAGCGAAGATGACAATTATCCGGAGAGTTTTAAAGCCCTTATACAAGCTAAAAATGCGGTAAGCTTATACATTTTTTATATCTTATAAAGTCATTACTCCTACCCTCCTGAAGGCAAAGTCTTTACTTAGACGCATAATCATAACAAACTAACACTCTCTCTCAAATGATACTAACACATGCTTAAAGTGTATCCTTGATTTTCATGAAACAATTCTTTCCACTTTCAGACACAACCAAACTCTCCGTCAAGCGAGAGTTTGTCAGTGAAAGCATCACAAGTTTCTCAAACTTACGCTTCACCTAAACAATCCATCATCACGGGACCTGGCACTGACAAAAATTCTCGGGTAATATACACATAAAGTAAAAAATAAAACATATTACGTCAAACAATATATCACTTAAAATGTTGCTAGTAAATCCATAAACATTATAAACAATTTTAAACACATATCTTGACGGCCATTGCATCAATAGATCACTTAAGATATTGTTACCGGATGTTTTTTATAAAAATGTTAATACATTTAGAATTATTTTAATTAATTTGGTCTTTATAAAATAATATTCCGTTCTTTAATTGATGAAATTTTGTTTCTAATTTTCAGCTTCGCAAAAAAGTGAAATCAGAAGAAAATGCAGAAACCGATCAAAATAAAAGTGGAACAACTGCAACAACAACAATATTAACAACTACTACAAGTACAACGAGTACTTCTACGACAACTTCTACTACTACAGAACAGCCAAAGTCACGATCTTCCGCTTACCGTCCACGTGGATCATATTTACCAAGAAACAGAAAATCGAGTAGCACTCCTTCTGATATCTCCAGTACACCAGCTAGTCCTAGCACAGAAAGGCAATACAAATTTAGTAGAAAATATAAAAGTGTAACAAATGCGCCCAATACTGATATAGTACTTAAAACAAAACGAGTCGATAATTCTGTAACAAAAAACCCAGTAATTCGTTCATCGTTATTTTCGAGAAAAAATGACCCGCCAAACAATGTCACAGTGATACCATTAAATGAAAATCGCAAACGCGACCGCGTCCCATCAGCTAATTATCTTAAAGTGAGAAGAACATTACCAAGCACATCATATTACTCAAGACAAAGAAACAATGTATCGAGTAGCACTGAAACAAATACTGTAGTCGATACCGAGACTGCTATTGCCGATAAAAAGATAGAAAATTCAAATGATCTTCCTTTAATTTTTACTTATTTAAATAATCCTCCAAAATCTGGAAACAAGCAAAATGATAACGAGAAAATCTCACGAGAAAATAGTACCGAGAACGAGATAATAAATAAAGCAGAGGAAAGTGAAAACCAACTTATTGTAAACACTGAAGTAACTACGCAAAAATATCATGCAAACTATAAGGGCGATACTGATCCTAATAAAAAATCAGTGACAAGCGCTACTCCAGCTATAAGGAATATTCAGACAAGAAAATATGGACGTAAACCAATAAAAACAAGAGATCAAGCATTAAATTCGTCTCCAACAATTTTTAAAACAAAAGAAAGAAATGTACGAAAATATAGTGATACATTTTCCAAGACAACCGAGGCTCCAGGGAATAGCGTAAGTTTTTCAATCAATTATTTTTTCCAGAATAACTGAACCCGAAGACTTTTTTTGGTAGCGTGTGTATTAATAGCGAAACAACTTTAATATGTTTGTACGTGAAGACGTTATATTCATCGTTTATCAATTAATCACTTTATCCACTAAAGACAAAACATTTAATAAAACATCAACATACATTTTAACTCGATCGCTACAACTCACATTTTTCAGATACAACCAGAACCCGAAAAACCTAAAAATAAGTTTAGTTCAAAATACAGAGCTTCTTATTTAGATAAGCCATTTTACAAACCCACAGTACCTACGGTCACTCCATCTACTGTAAGTAACATTTCATGACATATTTACAAATTATTAATACAAAAAATACTCATTAAATATTTACAGACTAAATTAACATTGAAATCAAACTGACCAAATCCCCTTTATGAAATTGGCATTTATAATACCTACATTATTTACTAACTGCATTTATCCTTTCTAACCAAATAGCAATAATCATTATGGCGTTAATGAGTGTTATGTGCGTCAAAAAATCAGTTTTATTGGCAACATAATGATCATTGCTCGAATTTACAAAACCATCAACATGATTCATAACTTAACATCACTGTTTATACAAAGTTGAAATTAACAAAATATGTAACGAGAAGTTTCTTGTTGCTAAAGGCTGGGCTGAAATTCTTCGTGACTGATGAGTTTACAAAGTCCGTCGATGAGCCGATATTGTACGGGAATGAGTTCTCTGATGTCACAACAGAAATAATGTCAAGAATGAACGTCACATCATCAACATTATCTCACGAATCATCCTTAGAACTGGTTAATGGAATCATTTAGACTTACCATCGCATCACCATTCACCTTTGCATTTCCCACTTTTGTAAAAATATGTTAATTAAGTCGTCGTAAGGAGACAATTTAATTTTATATTGCATTTAATTCTCTTGGATTAATTGTCTCCTAAATATACTTAGAATTACGTTAATTATATTGATGAATTGAACTGCGCTTAATTTATTATATTGCCTGGAAATGACTTAAACGCAGTTTTGTTTACAAACTAATATAAACATGTAGAATATCATATCTATCACTAACAACTTGATGAAATTAAATAATTTTCATTTTAACATTTTGTTTTAATGTTGTACATTCATTTATATAATATTAATTATATACACAATTATCATCTTCAAATATGTTATTTAGGTAGTTATGTACTTTAAAGTAATAAAGAGGTTTTGGTCTATGCACATCCTTTCAGTATTCCAGGGTTTCTTGGTAATATAATCTTTATAGATATCTCTTATTTATTATCTTGTTCTTTATTTCTATACTTATGGGTGAGAACACCTTTTATTTCAGGATCAGGGAGAAGAAATACAATTAGGGCCCGAATTGAACGCTATAGCTATAACTAAGACGCGCCGGCCATTAACTTCGGCCGATTTGAGACTGTCTGAAAGCTTGGCGAAACCTTTACAAGTATTAAATGTTGAAGCATCACAACATTCTCCATCAGTAACAGTATCCATATTTGATGCTTTAGCTGAAATACTCACGTCAACGCCAAAACCTCGAATCTCTACGACGACCGACGTTTTACCAAAACAAACCACCGATTCCAATGTAAAGCAAACACTTAATGGCGTGAGTAACAACGTTAATGTAAATAGTGGCACAGGCTTTGCAAGTCAGGAAACGGTAACATCGAAAGATAATATGAACACAAATGCTATGTTTGTACAAACCACTGAACAGAATAAACAAATTGTGTTTAACAGTTTGCCGGTTGGGGAAAATGTTACACCGTCACTAAAAGCAGAAGACGAAAAAGCCACCTTTGTTACCCCACCCCAAACAACTTCCCGTCCTCCTCCTAGTACTCCTCTATCTGCCCGTAAACCATTTGCTATCAGAGTTTTATATTCTGAAACTGAAACTCCAATTGACAGAATGACAACAGCTGCATCAACAACAAATGTGCTGTCTACTGACAAACCGACAATGGTATATAATAGCATCTCTGATCTTTTATTATCTAATAATGGACTAGTTTCTTCCGGACTAACAAGCATGTTATCGAGTAACATTAGAAGCATTATTGAAGGTATGGACGAAGAAAGTAAATCTAGGCTATCTGTAGGTATGACTAATCTGTTAAATACGTTGAACCCTGACGCTTATAATAGGACTGTGACAGTTGATGATAGTTCCCCTCCTAATACTACTCCTTACAGTTTGGAAGATATTAATGATACAGCGAATATTGATATAACGAATGAATCATCTGACGATATCAATAATGTCCTCCAAAATGTACAAATAGAAAATATTGTAAATAGCACGGAAATGCTTAATAATTCACAAATTGTTAATACTGAGTCCAGTCTATCTGTAAATACAATACAACCCCAAGATATTACAGAAAATATAATGTTTGCAACTGATACAGAGACATCAATTTTTGATACTACTATAACACAAGACTTTGATCAGGTCACTACCAATACTTTAAAAAATACAGAATTATTTATCTCTGAATCAGGTTCAAGCACAATTACTAACAATGATGTTATCCTTGACAACCTTACTGAGGACCCTACTAACAATGTTCAATCAGTCCTAGCTTTTACCAACTCTCCAAATGAAGATGTCGTCCCTATTGAATTAAACAGTTTACGAGAAGATTCTGTAGATACGCAACTGCAATCACCTGTTTCTGCAATTCAGTTGTCACTGAATGAACTAGATGAAGTTAATGATTTGCAAGATCCAGGACAAGTGTCACAACTACAATTGTGGATATTGTCAAAAAAGGCTCGCGTTCTCAAAATGATTGAAGATCTGTTACGTGATCATAATAATGAAATTAATAATCCACCGTTCAATAATCTAATTAATCGCACAAACAGAACAAGTGTCCCAATATCTAGTCGCTTAACGGAGATAATGAATACAATGACTTTTACGACTACTGTTACTTCTGACACTGATAAAGTTGAAATAAGTTCGACAACAAATCCCAACAATTTCCTTAATCCCACGACTGAACCCATTTCCCCGTCCCCATCTACGGTTTCATTTGAAACCACTACAGTTAACAATGCATTTATAGCCACCACCCTTATCAATGACGATCCAATTACAAATACGATAAAAACTGATGAATCAACTTTAGAGACTGCTAGCAATATTGCTGATGCGTTTACTAATGACATCACGGTTATGAGTACTACACTCTCAACTGGCCAAGATGAAACGACGACGGAGGCAGTTGAAAAGAAAGAAATTGATAATTTAGAAACGATGCCTTCAAGCACTACGACTACGAGTGATAATGATGTAACAACTAAATTTGAAACAGAAACTACTACAATACTAAGTACAACAACTCTAGATGAGCCAGAAAATACGACGCCCTCAGGTATTGAAACTGCTACAACTACAGTTACAAATGATATTAAATCAAATGACATTATAACAATCAACAATCAGTTAAATGTTGCAACACAACCAACAATTCCAAAAAAAGATTTTGTTATTTTTGGAATACTTCCTAATAATACAGTGGTACGTAAAGATCCTAACGATAACCCACTGGAAGCATTAACAGAAGCAAGTCCATATATCATTTACGGCGTACTACCAAATAACACAATAATACGCAAGTTTCCAAATGGAACTCGAGTGCCACAAATCATGCAAAAAATTGACGTACTACCAATCAGTCCATGGAGTCTAAAAAATCCATACAGCCCCATCCATAACATTCCGGCCATTGTCAGACCACAGTCTAACCCTATCCGAGTTTCCACTAATACTGTGATATCCAAAGACACTTCAAATAACGAAAAGGAAAACCGATTAACCATCGACACTGTAAATAACCTACAAGTAATGGTATTGATTTTATGTTGTTTAGCTTGAACGCTGTGCTTTGGGCTTCACTTCTTTCCTTTTGTATAGACACATTCACGCGTAGATGGGTAAGTTGGTGATGGTCTCACGGTAGTAAGCTATGCATGATCCTGGGAAATAAAAAAGCTTTTAATAACATTGCGAGGCATAACATATTATTTCATAATTGCAGATACCCTCATCGGCACTTAATATAAAAGATACCAGTTCATTGGGTATAACTACCTCCACACAGCCACCTGCTGAAAAAAGCACTGCCTCGCATGTTTTAAGTTTACGCACAACTACAATGCTACCTTCTGTTGATGAGATTCTGCTTAATAGTATATCTTTGGCCACTAAAGAGGAGATGGTCATATCTTCAATGACAAGTTCAACTCCTGAAACAAGAATATTAACACTGGATATCGATCCGGAGGTATAATAATACATACAAATCATATTGACAACTCAATCATGCTTTGCTGGTTTAACATTTTTTTATTTTAATTTTACAAACTCATTTCTAACGAGGAAATTTAAAAATATAAAACCGCCTTTAACATATTTTTTTAATTTAAAATTAAATATATAGTGGTTAAAGGTAAGTGGTGAAGGAACGATATAAATACATATGATAAAATTATTTTTTGATTTTCGTATAAGAAATCGCGAGCCGAAGATAACTTTTTTTTATGAATGTATTACAGACTAAACAAATCCGCACTGAGAAACCTGATGATGCTAATGGGAACACAGTATTCAAATTTATTCCAATAGAAGATGTTACGGTAGCGTCTACACAAGAGTCTAATGTTTTGAAACTGGCTTCACCTAAAATGCCAAAATCAACTACAGTTAATAATCTTCAAACTACAACTATTTTGAGTACAACTGATATAAATACACAAACACCACAATTACAAATGAATACAGAAAGCAACAATGAAATAACTACAACAGTACAAACCTCTGTAGGCACTCCATTTGAACCTAGTTCTGAAACAGTTAGCAATGAGCCACCTACACCTGTTTTTATGGATGAGCCTCTTGCCACTACTGAAACCCAAATCACAACAATGGCAGAGACGACGCTCATGTCTTCAATCACATCGGGAACACCAACAACCGCTGAGTTAAGTAGCATAAATCCTACTACAAGTATAATTTTTTCTGAGGGAAGTACAACAGAGTCAACAACTGTAACAACAGAATCATCATCGATGCCTACGACAATCCCAACATCAACTTTCCGTGTACCTACAGCAACATCAGTAGCTAGTGCTACAAATATCGTGTATCAAATGCAAACTGAGCGTAATCCAAAAAATTTGGGTGGTTTTGAAAATGCCAAAATTTTGGAAAGTCAGCAACAGGAAAACGCAAAGCTTTTACAAGCACTTTTATTAGCAATGGGCCAACAGCCAGTTGGCAAAGTGAATACTAATGTAATCAATAAAGCGCAAACGACAACTATGCGGTCTATTGAAGAGGATATAAGACAATTTGAAGAAGATACAAAGTTGTTAAAAGCTTTGCTGCAAGCTACTGGAAGAGATCCAGCCTCATTGAATATACCTTCATTAGGTGATATCAAATCTATAATACCAACAACGCCCGCCATTGCAACTACAACTTTTCAAACTTCAACGACTCCTACAACGACAACTCAAACGGTACCACCTACACCACAAACATCAACTGTCAAAACCACCACATCCTCAATCAACAATGACATAAAACAATTACAAGAAGATACAAAATTATTACAAGCGCTATTACAAGCCACGGGTAATAGAAATGCCGGTAATCAGCCTATAATTTCGGGTTTAACGTCAAATGTAAGAATTGCTTCTAACCCATTAACAACTTCAATGGGATCAAATCCAACTACTTCATTCAATGTAAGGCCAGTGTATACAACAACAAGAGCACCTTTTACATCAACTGTAAAATCGCAAATTGTTACTGTATCTACTTTACAGCCTACAACAGAAGACATTGGAATTTCTACAACTTTCCAACCTATAAATAAAAGAATGTCGACAACCATACCAAATAGTCGAACCACAATAACAACAGAACTTCCTAGTAGTTCAACATATTCAGATGAAGAAGATCTACTTTTCTTACAAAACTTGGTAGGTGTTATTTGTAATTTTCAACATATGTATCGTTATTTAAGTTAATTATTGTGTATTAGAATAGTAAAGGAAATTATATGAATTACAGTAATATTTATCAAATCATGGATATAAATAGCGTCACAGTATCTCATTTAAACTGTAATAATAATATATCATATTTTTCAGAAATCTGTACTTAATACAAATAACAATAATGAGGATCCCGAAACAGCACTAGCTAATCGAGTCATAGCACTCGCTGTAGAGAAAAGTCTGAACGAAATACAACAAGGAAAAAGTGTAGGAACAACAAAGGTAATGACAACAACAACACCAAAACCAACAACAACAATGAGAACCACAACTACACGCACTACAACCACACCCAGCCAAAACATGCCTTCCATTGAAGATGACATTAAACAATTCGAACAAGATACGAAACTTCTTCAAGCACTTTTAAAAGCAACGGGACAGGATCCATCCAAATTCAATATACCAACGTTACCAACTGTTACAACCACTGTGAGTGCAAATCTTCCACCAAGTGTGAACGATGATTTAAAGCTTTTATCAAATTTGCTTGCTTCACCCTCACCCTTGAATGAACCCTTTGACCCTCTGACACAGAAACCTGCTACGATACAAAGTAATAAAAACGTATCTCCTACAACGTCGATACAGACTCAAAATATTAAAATTGCTGTGAAAGATGACTTGAAGAATGAACAAGATGATGCTAAACTACTACAGACATTGATAAAGCTCCAAGATGCTCAAGAGACCACTACCATCAGAAGTAAATTAGCTATTACAGGTAAAGTTACTTAGATTCTTAAAATTTGTTGAAAATTATTCAACAAATCTTAAGAATCAGTTAATATTTAAGTAGAATAATAGTTAACTATTAAGTATGAGCATACGTTTATCGATTTGTTTACGTAAAATTTCAGTTCTAAACACCATTAAGTATTTAATTTTTATTTAAGAATCAGATATAAATTACATTTTTAAATTTCTAGGGCATGATCCAGATGAAGCGCTTAAGAAATTAATACAAAAGACTCAACCAGCGGGCATGATGTCGGAGGCTACAAAGTCCTCTATTTCATTGAGCACAGAGTATGGAAATAGTAACGATGCATTGTTAGCTGCACTATTGAAGGAACAAGGTTTCGGTCCAACCACGGCAAGTTCTTTGGATGAACAACTTCGTCTCGCTGTTAGTTCTAACTTTTCATTTTCTACTTTAATTTTTCTTTACAGGTTTTAATATAAGGTAACAATTAACCTAAACATATTATAATATCGCATTCATGCGAGTAACGTGTCTTCGCTTGATTCATTTGTCTTTCATCCATCTTTATCTGAGCCTTAACTTTAATACTTCTATACTATCTATTATTTACATTAATAATCATGTAGAACTCTAGAACTAATATAACCGTAGGCATTACTCAATCAAGTGGTCGTGACGCCGAAGGCTAGGCGGACGACGACTCCTCCGCCTCCTCCGCCGGCGCCTCGTCGACCGATACTCGACGGGTTAGCGTGGTTGTGGCAGCAGTGGAGGGAAACTGGCCCCGGACCGGGGGGATCTAGGCCGAGTAAGCCAGCGTCAGTGAGGCAACCGACGCCATCGCAAGCGACGAGTTCTAGAGTCAACTGGTTCGGATCTGGGCCTTTCGTCGGCAACGCAGACGAAGGGCCCCCCGGCAACAGAGTGGGTTTCTCATCACTTTTACTTAGGCTTTGTGATTGGGGGTGAGCATTGAGGTGCTGGGCGATTCCGATTAAATGGACTACGTTTTATTTGTATAACTCGGTAGCTCCTGTTTAATCTGATGCACTATTAGTTTTAGTTGTACAGAATTGTAACTAAGTGTAAATATCAATGGCGTTTACGATTAATTTAGTTAAATGTATATGTGGGCCCTGTAACTGAGAAATAAGTATTGAAATTATGATTTCTGGAGTCGATATCGGTAAAACCACCCTGTTACGGACAAATTAGGGATACTAATATCGTATAAGATTTTATTTATTCTTTTATATTTATCTGCTTGTAAATAAATGTTATGCTACATTCGTTGTTTTTAATTTGTGAATATTGAATGTTAAATAACTTGAAATCTTACGTAACTAACTTTAAGTTTGAAATACCATTGGCACCATTGTCATTCATCTCACACTACATATTTTGTTGAACGATTCAAATATTCCTATATCATGTACCTACACATCTAAAATTTAATCAACCACAACCAAATGTAAATACTTAAGTGTATAACTATTTTGTTTTATACGGAATAATACTCCATTCTTAATTAACAATTGTGTATAATCCATAGTATATAACATAAACATCAGTGTATATAATTGTGTTGAGTGTTTTTGGTGAGTAAAATTACCTTTGTACATTGTTTCTAACGTTCTCTAATTTCTCTCTAAGAACTACTAAATGCTTGCGAACATGTTATTAACTATGGTGCAATAACAATCGATTTTTGGGAAAAATTGGGTACTAAAACGGATTGGCTGGTTATAATAAATTTAATATTGCACTATTCCGTCATAATAACATGTTTGATTCTAATAGGATAACAATTTAAAGTAAATTTTTATAGTTTCTCTTTGATTGATAGATGATAATAAAAAAAAAAAAACGGAACGTAAACAATATTGTTATAAATTGCAATTTCGAAATTGTAATATAACTAA
>CAJQZM010035188.1:30086-44448 GCA_907164665.1 Colias nastes
AAACAATATTGTTATAAATTGCAATTTCGAAATTGTAATATAACTAAATGTGAAATAAATAATAAATAAATATACAATATACCAATTGCATATGACATGGAAGAAAAAACATAAAATTGTTTTGAGACTAAAATAGTAAATTTTTACTCTAATATATCTGTATATAGTGTAAATTTGTGAATGCTTCATGTGAAACTAACCTTTACTGCATGCACCATTTCACTTCATCATTTCATTGCACAAATCCATTAAAATTGTGTTTGTTTTCGATTCAGGTATCAAGTCACTCTCATACTTCATGCGAGTGAACGTTTAAAATAAGATTACTACCCATACGCGAACAAAATTATAACGTTTTTTGAGTTTGGCAACGTAATCAAACGCTTCACCGAAATCCAAAGCAAACGCAATCACGCTCATAGCTACATATAATGTTCAATGTGCTATGTAATTAACCCGTCATTCACCTGCTAGATTCCCCTGGAGCCTCCTAGTGCTGTCGAACAGGGTCCTGGAAGAGGTCAGTTAGTATCAGCCGCCATCAACGTTACAAGGGCCTTTTCGCAATTCTTAGGAGCGGCGATACAGGTATATTTGTTCATTTATTGTGGATTCAGTTTAGTTGGTTTCAATTTCAGATATAGGAATGGAAGCAATTTTTTTTTATTTTGAAGTATTTAAATGGGATAAATCAAAGCATTTGTATTGGACCTAGAAGCCTTTTGAAATTAGAAAAAAAAAAATTACAAGGAAAATTAAAAAAAATCAACATCGTATTAAAGCAAATTACATAGAACAAGCGAAATCATGGGAAATAATTATTTTCTTGTTATTTAGTGAATACCTGCCGTGTTTGTCATTATATTTCATCAATGGTATTTATAAGCTTTTGTGTTTTGTTGTAGCTTTATGTGTTTTACGTTGTAGAATAGTATAATTGTGTGTGTAAAAATGTGAAACCATTGTATTCAATTTCATTATTTATTTCATATCAACACTGATCAATCTATTTACATTGTCTTTAACAATGCTTACAATATTACTATTTCATCTTTATTAAAAATCATTTAATTTATATTAATAATAACTCTAATTGGCTGACTTAAAACAATTAATATAATCCATGCAATTAATCAAAACATTTGAATTGAGTAATCTAAAACGTCCCATAATATAAATTAAATTCAATTTGATTATTTAATTTAAAACCAATTTTCTTTTTTTCAAAAGTTTCTTGAACAAGTAAATAGTTTCTTTTCGTTATTATCATAATATAGAGTTTCTCTTCAGAATTTTTCATTAATTGCCAGTACCAAAATATTAATATCTCCTTGTATAAATTTCAGGGGGCGGCTCAAACGGTGCAAAGCGTATTCAGAGCAGGACAGAAGGCTGCATCAGACGTGTATACCAACGGCTCTGGAGGGTCAGGATAAAGCAATAGAATCGAATTTAGACACGGATCCAGGACCAAAATGAACCAAGAAAACCTTGATTGATATAGCTTGAATGGACCAAAGAATTTTGGAGAATCAAAACGTCTTTTTAACATGTATCTTGTTGTAATGTGTTTAATAAAGTGTTCTATGGTCTTGAATCCGCGTCTTTCGAAACTTTTCCGAAAGTGTCATAGTACATAGTACGCACTGTAGTGCGAGTTCTGTAAATAGCGATGTGTAGATAGAAACGATTTGTTAAATGTGTCTTTGATCTCATTAATGTTGCGATTACGGTACTGAATTATGGACTGTAAAGACTTCTGTTATACATTTTTGTTGGACCTATTCTTCAGTGCCAATCAGTTAAAGGCACATTTAATGTTAAGATGTGTTAGAAATATCTTTCTATAAGCCTGTGTAATATATCTACTGTAGATAGTGTTGCTATGTTCTACAGATGTTCCTATAAGAAAGTGTAGGAAAATTGTAAAGTAGGAATTAAATGCAAAGAGAAATGGACGGATATATCGTAAATTATTAGTAGGTTAGGGCGGAAATGTGATGACTACAGATAATTATATGTATAATGCTGATGTAAATTAAATTTCAATAGTTATATAGGGTTTCTCGACTTTTCTACTCGATGTAAGCGTGCGTTGTTTTTCGAATCTTTATTTCACTCGACTATGGAACGATCTTTTTATGTTTAGCTTTATCTTGGTTTCAGCATGTTTTGCTATTGTTTTAGTAAATCAATGCTTATAAAAATGCCTTCATATTAAAAAAACTTTAATCGCCACTTTAATTAATATAATTTGCGAGTTCTTCGAAATTATCTAATCGTTTCAATCCTTTGTATGGACAAACTAACAATTTTCTATAAACATTATTTTAACATAGTACCTAATATTTGGATTATTTTTAAGTCTGGTGCCATTTAGCACGTGCTTCGTGAATTCGCTTCTGTTCTATTAGCTTTTATTTATTTAACTTATAGATTAATTACAATTAATAATCATAGATAGAGAGAGCTAGACTATTCTTACGTAGCTATTAATGAAGTAGCTACAAATATATTTTCTATACCTTCTTAAATTTCCCTACAAGATAATTCGAAGATGAATTCAATTCACTAGGTATGTGTTTAATATACCTGAAATACATTAATTTTATATTTATTGTTGTGTTTAGCTTTTTTTATTAAAACACACAACAGACAACAGATTTTGGAAATCAGTGAGACTAGTCTAGTTCTTTTTATTTGTGGTTCTTACACTAGGATAGATATTAAATATATAAATGTACCTAAGTCATATTATTCGACATAAAATAACCAATATCATATATTTTTCGAGTTTACGGTGATAGTAATTAACGTCTTATTTCAATAGATGTACTTAATATTTTTTTGTATGTTTTCAAAAATTTGTTAATTATTATTTTTTGCGTAAAATTAGTATAATAATTTCTTATGAACAACTGCCGTATTAATAAGTTAGGTTTAAGATGCGGGTAAATGTATAAAGACTATATTTCTAAACATTCTTGCATGCGTACCTATTTATGACTGAAAAAGGCTTAACCTGACACTGCCTCTTGCTTTTTACTATTTTGTATATTATAATTGTGTAAGTGTAAAATATGTGAAACATAGTGTAATAAATTAATTTATCGTATGAAGTTTTTTTATTTACCTACGGAGATTCATGTAGAGTATTTAATTTTGTTCTATTTTACATGATATTTTTTTAATATTTCGATTCTTCGAACAGGCTCAGTGGTTAAGATTGCAATTCAAACAAATGACATTGTTTTCTCAATACGATGGTGATACATTTTCCTACATGCTGAAATAGTTGAAAGAAAATATCGTAGGACAACGAACATGTCACAAAAGATAAATTGCATGTGACATCTAGCAATCCTCATGAGCAGGCAAGTGAATCTGTTATTGAAACAATATCATATCAGTAGCTCGATAACGATTAAGTATATAAAACAATGTAATTTATCGTTTATTTGAAGTTGAAAAAACGATTTTCCAAATTTGATTCGAAATAAATTAAATACGATGAATCAAAATTGTTTTAACTTCTACGAATTTAAATGTTTTGTCAATAATTGTACCTTAGCGTAAATCCATTGTCATGTAAACTTTCTTATCAAAAGCGATGTAAATAACATTTGCCAATTAAAATCGTAAGGTAAACATTTTTCATGAAAAACATTCAATGATTATTAAATTTTATTAAATTTGCTTCATTGGAACGTTTTTGAAGAGAAACTTTTTTAGGCGCGTTGAGAGTAAAATTTCAAGGTCGTGTCATGGCAATACCGTCACGCCATGGAGTAAGGCGGTGATTTAGGTATCTTTGAATCTTGCCAAAGAAGTTTCACATCTGACACGTGTGCTCAGCAACGCGTTCTTTTTTTAATTAATGTTTTTAATTTTACTGATTCAAAAGAATGATAGAGTTTAGGTGTTTTTATAATTAAAAACGAAGGACTTTTGCATAAAAATAAAGTCTCTTTGAAAAATTACCATAAACTGTATAAAATAATAATTCACAGCGCCTTTAAAATTTAATAATGTTTTTTACTCCTTAAGTAAAATATATTAGTTCAAAAAATTGCTTAACATGTTTATTTTTATTTTTTATTTGCAATTTTCAGTGTGTTCAAAGGAAATGACCCTTTCCTCCCTAGTTAAGGAACTTAATATGTACCTGCATTATTAGCTACTCACTTTCTGGCTTTTCTTTTGTACCAATTTTAGGCAAATATGGCTCCATGAGCTGAGTTTTAATAACCTTGAAGTTCACTAATATCGTAAACAACTTTTTGCTGCCGACAGGTATTCTAAATGTTTTATTTGGTAATAATAGACGTCCAATATAGACTTCGTTAGCATAAATTATACATTGAGTACTGTGATATATTTGTGTCCGAACTCCGAAACTATATAAAGAAATAAAGAAATATTTAGTTCTAATATTAATTTTTAACTAGAATTAGTAGGCTTATAATTTGGATGATTAGCTTGGTAGAATATATTTTTAGCTATTACATAAAACATTATATTATTATATTAAAAAAAAAAAATGTTGGTATAGTCATTTCAAATCATTATTTAGGTAACATTCAGCTGGAAAATTTAACTACTGTTATAACTTCTAAGTTCTAGGCATTGGAACGTCATAATTTATTATATCTAATGGAAGAGAGGTGCATATAAAATTATGTATAATGTTCTTATATTCATTATTCATACATCCTTTTATCACATATGTAAATATCTTTCACATTAAGGTATTATTTGTTAAAAAATAGATACAAGAAAGACGAAAATTAAATGTCGTTTCAGTTTTTTGAGCTTGTTTTGTCCATTATATAAAATATTTGATCTTTATTACTTATTGATACATTCAAAAGTAGATTAATAATTTGAATTAAAAGCCAACCTCATAATTATAAAGTGATTAGATAGTGTTTTCGTGTTGGGTGGATGGGTTTTACGTGAGAAGATAGCTTTATAATAAAATATATATAAAAATAAAAATGTGTACAATTAATAGGTTTAAAAAAGTATTTAATTTCCTAGCGATTATAAATCCTTACAGTTATACTTTTAAAACACTTAAAACGATCATAAACAATCGAATCGAAAAACAATATCGTAAAAAATAATCGATGTAAAAGTTGCAGGACGTGTTATTAAAAGCCAGCATAGTATAATACTTATATAATCTGTGCTTATAATTATAAACATCAGGTGTCTTGTTGCTAAGACGTTACGAAGGTTGTCGCAAAGTCAGTTTTTCTGCATATGAAATTAGCTTACGATTTAGGTAGTCTATCTTGGTTTGATTATTCAAATCACTATTTTGAGGTAGTTATAAAGTTGTAAATGGACGTGACTATTTTTAATACGTTTTGCATTTGATTTTGATTGCTTTTTGGTACTGTGGATAAGCGAGATGTCGTCTGTTTGTTTCCTAGAGGAGATAAATAAAGTTTTAAACCTGGTATGGAAGTCTGGTGTCTAGACCGTATAGGTAATAAACTTGAATACGGAAAGAAATGCGACTTTATTTGGTCTGTACCTTATTTTTTACCTATGGTCTATGAAAAATGAAAATGAAAAAAAAAATGAAAAATTATTTATTTTCAGCAAAAACATTAGGTAACAAAACCAATTTAACAATACATATAGGAAGTTGCTGTTGCATACAATTATAGCTGTTAACTATAGCTCCCACACTAAGAGAACTTGTGTCGTGGGAGCTGGTACGATTATAACAAAATGGATTTGCTCGTGGTACCGTAATTGTTGATTAAAAAGAATAAAAATAACTAATTTAAATATAAGATATGAATAGAGTACAACTAATGGACTAAATTTAAAAAATAAATAAATAAATAGATACCTAACTATATCAATAAATAAAATAAGTTAAATAAATAAATTAAATAAAGTTAAAATAAATAAAATTATATGATACATACAATATAATTTAAATAAACAATAATTTATATTAATTTAATGTATTGAGACAAGAAGCTTTTCTGTCTGTATGTAATTTAATGATTTTAAATAGCATGTAATAACTTTTTTAGCTTTAAAAATAGAAAAACTCTTAATGTTACATTTTAAATTTATCTTAATATATATAAATCTCGTGTCACAATGTTTGTCCTCAATGGACTCCTAAACCACTTAACCGATTATAATAAAATTCGCACACCATGTGCAGTTCGATCCAACTTGAGAGATAGGATAGTTTAAACATGTAAGTACCACGGGCGAAGCCGGGGCGGACCACTAGTTTTATTATATATAAAGGTGCCAATATATGGGTTCATGCGCTTGGCGAATGTTGTGTGTGTAGTTATGTTTGGAATTTAGAAGACACGCTTTTTTACAAGATCTTTGTAATCAACTAAATTTAAGATAGATTTATGGGTGGAAAGACAGCTATAGAGGATGAAAAGCTGCCGCACCGTCAGAACGTCACTGTCTTTGTAAAATTCAGAGGTTGGGTATCTGAAGGGCTTGCATAACATTGTTTTTAGGACCGCTCGTTGAGCTCTTTCAAGGCCGATAAGTGATGTTTTCGCAGCCCCGCCCCAAGAGTTAATACAATAGGTGATAATGGATTGGCAAAGAGCATAATAAACATTCCTAAGCAGATCAGTTTTAGCAGAATTCCGAAGTTTTTTAATTATACCTGAAATTTTACGGACACGATCAGGGAGCAGATGTATGTGACTCTTAAAGTTCAAATTTTCATCCAACATGATACCCAGGTATTTTACCTTTTGAGCTCTTTTAATTGAAAGATTAGCCGTCCCTGTTTGCGGAAACTCTATCATGTCGCATAAAGAAGGTGCCGAAACTGAAGTTTTATGAAAGCAAATATAATTGGTTTTATCTACATTTAGTGTTAGTAAATTGCGTTCGAGCCATGCGTTTATTTGAGTCATACCTTTTTGAGCGGTAGACACAGCCTCCTTGTGTTGTTGTCTTAATTGTGTCGGTTACTGGTATACCTACTTTATTTCTATACTGTTATTCCTACCCCTGAAAGCCACCGCATTTATAGATTTTACACTATTTTAGACTCACCAAATTCTTATTTCCTGCGTTTTAAAATTTTATAAATCGCGAAGATTATTAAGAAACATTATTTCATGCAAATCTTTTATCATTGTCTCCTTTTTTCTACAAAATAATAATTATTTTTTAAGATAAGGAACACGTAGTGCCCATTTTGTAATAATAATAAAAAACAGATAAATACAATTGATTCCACTTATCTTTAGTAACTACTTTGCATAATTTACTTTATCCAACCTATCTAGTAAACTTATTTACTCAAATAGTAACTTAATTTTCCCCATACAAATATCTGTAGTTTTAAAAGGAAATATAATTTAAACAGACAGATTCTTATAGTAATAAATAGTTTAGTAGTAAGAATCTTATTCGGGTCAATAAGTTTCGCAATATTAAAAAAAACCACAGTTTAGTTAACTAATAAAATATACAATAACATGTAACATTTATTGACACAAAACATAACATGAATTCTTCACAAGGGTGGACAATAATTCAGTCTACCTCTCTAAGTAAAATGATTATTGCAAAAGTTCTAACAAACGCCCTCAAGCCATTACATTACCATCAATAAAATATTATTAAATATAAATCATTGAAATAAATATGTAAATGACAATATAATAATGCCTGCAATTGGAACCAAGTTACAAGTGGGCTATACATATTTATACTGGGCTTTTCCTAAGATTGTGTGATCAGGATCAAATGCCGGATTTGGTTTTTTTGATTTGTTAACAGGATGTAATGTTACGAAAGATATCTTTGGATTTTGATTGGGATACGGTGCTTTTAAATTACGTAATGAACTGTTACGATGACAATATTATGTACTTACTATATACTAGTAGATAGATACTAATGTTTTCAGTCTGATTGCGTAGTTCAGTTAAATAGTACTACTTTTATAGGCAAAAAATTATAACCTTATAATTATTCTTAGCTATTTATTTACAATTGTCCAATTGAGTGATATTATTATTTAAAAATAATAATGTAAATGTTGTTAAAATCATAAGAAAACTCAAAATTGGTATATTTACTTCCTTGACTTCCTCTTCACGGCTGTAGAAGACTTGAGCGAAAACTTGAGCACAAGTGTTGGTCTTATCTCGGAATAAGGTAAAACGAAAGCTATAAAAAGCTCGAATGTTACATTTTGATAGAAAATAATATTCAAATTAAATGTTGACAAAAACATTGCACTACGCAGTTATTCAATTTGAAAAATGCTAACCACATTGCGGAAGAACAGACAGGTTACTATTTATAATCTTAAAAATCAAACATTTCTCGAAAACCACCAAAAGGTTAGCTTATTAGAACTTTGGTTTCATCGACATTATCAGCTATGATCGATCGCCTTATAACAATAGTTTGACAAGACTAAAGATAATAATACATCAGTAACAAGTCGTAAATAAGCAGTTTGACACACAGACATTTCTTAGAACGATGTTGGATAAGAATAAATTTCGTAAGTACGTACGCCTATGTGTTTATGTAACGTATGATCTTGTTTAATATGTAATGATTGCTTAAGATATGTTTTTTTTTTTACTTTTTGGTTTAAATTCACACTTTCACTACTTGTGAATAGACGAAGACTTTAATGAGAATAGAACAAAATACATTTACAGTTATCTAGCTCATCTAGCTTAGTCGGAAAACTTTGAATATGCCTACGTCATATACTAATAAAAATTCATAAAATTCGGCTCTACATAAAACAAAATAATATTACAACATTTTAAAAATACTATGCAAGTTATAATAAATAATGAACCTTTATGTTCCCCCGCGTAGTCAAAGAAGAATCCGCATAGTTCCCAGTTACATGGGATTTCCGGGATAAAACTATCTGACGCCCTTTCGCGGGTCTCAAGCTATCTAATCAAATATCATCCAAATCGATTCAGTGGTTTAGGTGTAACTTTCGCTTTTATAATATTAGTTAGGATTATGATTATTAAGGTATATTCCATTTCAAATAAGAATTGAATACCTCCAAGTTGGGTTATTTTCGCCCTTGTTAAATCAAGAAAAGCTCTACAAATTTTGATTGTCTTTATTTGATAGGTTGGATCGTAGCGGAAAACGTCAAAGTGAGAAATAAACAGATGTAATTATTTAACTAATGTTTCTTGAAATATTCCAAATCGCTTTTCAACGACATTTTCCACAACTCAATACAGCAATGGAAATGTTGAATGGAGGCATTAGAAGCTACAATATAATGTAACGAATTAATTATGACTGGAAAATAATGAAAATAATTAGGCACAGTTGGAAACGTTGGAAAAAATGTTTTCTTAATGTTTACTTGAGATGAAAATTATTCCTGTGTGTGCACATAATATTATACAATAGCAAGAAGACTGATGAGTATTTAATTTGATTCTTTATAATATAAATAAAATCTTATGCAGAATACCTATTTTAAGTGGCAAATTATTTAAGTGAGCGTAGATTATTGTTATTTATATTAAGGCTTTTTAAGTCTTCTAAATGTGCAATTCAATACATGAAGAAAAAAGGCTTTGTTTGAAAAAAGAACAAACACATTAAAGCAATGCTGAATTTCATCATCAAACTGCCACAAGCTGACATGTCATGCACGCCGCAAGCTGAAAATAATATCACCCTCAACACCCCGATACCTGGCGTTTTAGGAGGAACTTTCTTCTACGCACCACTCCTCTGAGGAACGACCTCCCGAATCATCGCATCAGTCTGGTGACGAGCCAGTTCGTTTGCCCGCTATTATATAAAAAAAGACAACAACAATAGTACAGTTATCTTTTATAGTCGTATTTGTATAAATCTTAATGAATTCCCACTTCACTGACATGATTACATAAACCTTGTCAATACAATATTAATTAAAATAACAGTTGTTTGAGTTCTAATTATATAAAGTTTGAATTAATTACATCCTGTTTCCGAGTAACACAGCATTTATCAATAAATACGCACTCGATCAATAGACATAATTGAAGGTTTGCATTATTTAACATGTAATTTATCGTATAACAAAATATTTATTAAGGTACCAACTTGAATTATATTGTGTGCTGACATTTGCAATCCAAGAATTCCCTTCAGGTATTATCCAAGACTATGTAAGTACAATAAAACTCATGATTTGTCCTCTGTACTGTGATATTACTTTGTGAGTACGATCCAGTATTTATTGTTCTTAATTACGTATCGTAATTGACATTTGCTTTTGCAATACAGTAGTAATTACTTCGCTCCGTTTTCTTACAATGATAAAGCGCTGCAAAGAAACTATAATGCTTCTAGTTTCGATATTTTAATCCCTTATTATATTTAATTTTAAAATTACATTATCTGCATCATTGGTAGTATAAAATATAATAAATATAATAATAGATGACTACGTAATATTATCTCGAGAAACCATGAATGATATCGATTAATTTTATGAACGTTAGGTAATACTTTTTCCTTTAGTACATTTAGGCAATTACCTAGGTACCTTGAAATTGCATACAAAAACTGGTAAAAACCACCAGCGTATTGCTGAAATATCGGGAATTGGATATTGAATGGTAAAGATAATAAATAGACCATACAAAAGCGAATTTGACTCATAACCAGTCAGGGTTAGTCAGTTAGGGGAAAACACGCAGTTACAACATCTTACAGAGGTTCTGAGAACGCTGATCTTGTGTTCTTTTTGTATACCAATTTTGTAAGGCCTCGGACAGGCTGACGAAGTTGGACAAACTATTTATAGATTTGTAATTAAAGAAGAAAGACTCTACCTCTGCGTGTTCTGCAAGTGAGGTTTTTAATACTTCTTTAACACTATGTAATCAAATATATTATAAGGAAACCTGCAAATTTCACAAATTTGATATAAGTCTTATTACGTCCATAAAGTCTTAAAATCTATTGAATAATTCTGTTTAACTAGTTACTACGAATAATAAAAATATAAAAGCGAAGCTCTTTAGATGTATAGATAGATGATTGTACCCCGTATACTGTATAGGCGAAGCAGCTGATCGTATTAGAATGGAATTCAAGTATAGAGATAAACTGCAATCAGAATGACAATTTTTTTCTTCGGCTACCGGCATGACTGGCTAGATTTACATAAATTTAAAACCCGCGTGACTATGTGATGCATGGAAAAGTATAATTTGCTATAAAATATGTTAATTAACACTGAAATTTTGAGGGTAAAGTTGTTGATTTTCACGCTTTTATCCTTTGTGTTTATTGCTCTTATACAACACGTAAATACTTATTGCAAATACAAATAATTGTACTATATTACAAAATGCTGTAAAACCCCGCTAGTTTCAAGATTGCTTATTTCATAAGGTATTGAAATGGTCTCATTATTTAACGTTTTGTCTTTATTATTTTGGAAACTTTTATTTGAAATTTATATTATCAAGACGGTAAAATTAGGAAATAGTTTTCATTTAATAAATTGTGTATTTTAGAAGAATATATAGTTAATTATGTTTATATTGAAGTACACTAAGAGTCATAATTAAAATCAACATCATTAATAATGATTTTTTGTCCCGTATCAAACCAAGAAAAGCCGGGCGAGCTTTCTTAGCTTTCACATAAAATAAAACTACATTAAATATATGGATGTCAAAATTTTAGCAACAGCAATATTATAATAGTAACAAAATATATGTTGCTCTATATGAAAATTATACAAATAAAATAAATGATTAAATAAATATAATTAAGTAACTATAGCTATTATGTAATTTACATGTCACAAGTCATTATTCATAAAACAAGTCACAGTACTTTTAAAGATGTTAAATGGTAAATCGATACTCTGATATATTCAATAATCGATTCATAATTTGGTAGAGCCTTCGACGTGCATAATCGCACGTAACACTAATTTAAATAAAGGTTGAAACTTGAAGGTATCGACATCACTCATTGGACAACAAATTAAAGTTTTTATTCTACTTGTAATATCATTATATGTATCAGGTATTTTTTCATTTAAATTAGACAGAGAGAAGACATTTTCGCATTCTTTAAATAAATATTTATATTGTTTTCAGAAATTGGTGTAATAAAAAACAATAACAATTACACTATACAAATTATCTCTCGTTTTCCTGAAGAATTCAATGCAAATTCTATGTTCCTTTTCAATTTAGGAAAGCAACCTAATCCTTACAAATACACAAGCATGCAAATCAAAGGGCGTAAGCTAACATAATATAAACTTGTATTGTCTCAAGCTGCATAATACCGATGCAACGGCCTTGCCAACGAACTTTCGTATCAAATTCAATCCACTCTCCAAGTGATTGTCTTGGGTTTTCCCACTACTTATGAACCTTTAAAATAATTAATCTTAATGATGCGTCGGCTTCGTTTATGATTTTTTAATTGGTTGCTATATTACACTAGTTTTAATGGCTTTCCTTGTTCAGCTCTGCGGCTGCTATGAAAATTTAATAATATGATTATTTCTGAGGTTTTTATTTTATTAAAATAGCACAATAAATATGACAATCAGATATTGATTAGTAGGTGTATTTAAATAAAATATAAAATACATTAGCCGGCATCATTAACATAAATGTGTTATTAAAAATAAAATATAGGGAAACGCGTTCGCGTTTTTATCACGCCTGCAAAGACAGGTAGCATTTCAACGGAAAATGTGAGAAAAAATCATGGTTCTACCACTTGGATTGGAACGCTTCAAGTGGAACAAAGTAGGTCGGCGCGCTCGACTGGCTTCGACAATCCTCGGCTATCTTCGACGGCAGCAGCGGGCCGGCGTGCGCGCATACAACGCTGTAACTCGGCCGATAGCGCTCGCGTACGCAAAATTTTTAAACACAAATAAAAACCGGGATGAAATTTTCTTTGTAAACAAACATCGCGTGGAAATGAACTGAACTGTTTTCATAAAAATATAATCGATTTTCAAAGTGACTCTTGTTGACAAAATGTTGTGGGAGAACGGTGTGACCGAAGACGCAGAAACGGTAAGATTTAATTGTTTTTTAATTGGTATTTTTGGGTATTTGATAGCGGTTATGAAATTTGATTGCTGCTGTTGTGTTATAGCGGTGCGCTTGTGTGCGCGTGCAGCTGTGTGAGTAACTTTCTAGTTTTCGCTCGTTGCTTGAACGTATTTGCATAAACGTGAACAGTTTTTCATAATACAGCCACATGGGCATTAAAGAGCTTTGTGTTTTGTAATTTGTAATGCAGTGGTGGCTCAGTGGTGAGACCTCGGACTTCGAATCGATAAGTCCGAGGTTCGAGACCAGGCGAGCGCGCAGGAAATAAATTGATTTTTCAATTTATCTGCGCATGTTGTTACATCACCAATGCTCGAACGGTGAAGGAAAACATCGTGAGGAAACCGACATGTCGAAGAATTAAAAAGTTCGACGACATGTGTCATCCGCCAACACGCACTTGGCCAGCGTGGTGGATTATGGCCTGTACCCTCATAGGAGGCCCGTGTCCCAGCAGTGGGAACGTATATGGGCTGATGATGATGATGATGATGATGATGTGTTTTGTAAATATTCAGTGCGCATCCCGAGTGCTGTGACATCGTTAGTAATGGCTGTATTAGATGTAAATAAATGTGGATTTCGTTTCGTACGTGTGTTTAGTCATGCGCTGAGATGGTATGTTTTAAGTAGAAACTAAGTTTTTATTAGATAGGTTTATTAAGTTATCATTAAATTTATTTATAGCTATAACTTTAAGCTAAGTTTAAGTTAAAAATGTAATTACTACAACTATACATGTGACACTAGCGACATCTAGCGCCACCGAGTGAAAAACTTAAAACTCTACATTGTTATTTTAACATAATAATATTATGTTTACGATAATTGTTTTAAAATAAAAATCCTAAAATACGCAACTTAAGTTTCATTTAGTGATTATTCAGTAAAACAGTATTTCTATGTTTTTCTTTGAACACGCATTTGCCTAAGTATTTTTTAGCAAAAGTATTTTAATATAACAGTAATAATGCATTCATAAAAAGAAAAGAGTAGGTAAGTATAAGTAATTGAAATAAAAACGCCAGAATTAATTATACATAGATAGAGAAGATAATGGAGGTTTTTAATACTTCAAAGCAAACGAGATGATTGGTGCTAATTTAACATTTACTTTGAAACAAAAGAAATCTTATATGATGGTATTGATAAATAAGAAACAATCTTATGTCATCGTGATAAGGTTGTGTTTTATTTGTCGTAACTTTGCGACTTGTTACCTTTTTCAACGGGCTTCGCTGACATTTATA
>CAJQZM010035189.1:0-23827 GCA_907164665.1 Colias nastes
AAATGCAAGGTTAGGGCTAAAAAATGTAACATTTCAATGGATCATTAAGTCACCTCTCTACGAAGATAAAATTGATAGACGTCAAATGTTGCCTATTAAATTGGTTCCATTTTACAGGGTTACCATTTTCTTACCTTATAATCATAGCATTTAAACCCAAAGAATGTCACCCCATCGAACTTCGATGTTGCCTGTAAAGTTTGAAGTAGTTGCCAATTGCTGGGAAATCACTTCGGGAGAGTTGAGATTGTGTGACCGCGGTAAGTTTGGAACTTTGATGGCAATATATGACGAAATTGGTGCTATGTCTTGGTGTTGTGTTGATTAAGTTCTGAATAATAATAATTGGGGATTTATAGGGGCGTGAAAATATAATGAAGTAATTTTAAGTTATAGATGTTTTTCTCTAGCTTTCTTCATATTTGTAATGTATTTTGTATATTTGTTTAGAAAAACAAAAATGATGACGAAATCTTTCTATCAACGAAAAAGAGAAAGTAATAATCCAATGTCTGATAAATCTCAGGAACCACTGGTCCGATTTGAAAAATTATTTCGGTTTTAAATAGCCCATTAATCGAGGAAGGCTATAGGCTATATATCATCACGCTAAGACCAACAGGAGCGGAGCCACGTGGATGAAACCGCGGGACGGAGTTAGTATTAAATACTTTCGTTAAATCTTTTCGAATTAGACAAACAGATAAACAAATGAATACAAAAAGAACTGGGATATAACTTTAAACTCTTCAAATTATTTCTGTTGTCGATTTGAGGTCGACTCTTGGTTGACTGCATTCGGCATTGCTAGTTCTTGTAAGTTTTAATTTGATACCTGTCAAAAGCATACAAAAATATTGGAGACAGTAAAATGTGGATCGTAGATATCTAAAGTTGAAATTGAAACATGTAATATTATATTGAATTATTGTTGAATTTATTGCAACTTTTCTTTATTATTACTTAAATAACAAATTACTGCATGATTATTTATTATAATGCCGTCTTACAATGCATTCAAACTTTACTTTATTTTTATTCTATTGAAA
Source organism: Colias nastes (assembly GCA_907164665.1). Lineage (NCBI taxonomy): Eukaryota > Metazoa > Arthropoda > Insecta > Lepidoptera > Pieridae > Colias > Colias nastes. The sequence continues at coordinate 1,050 of CAJQZM010035189.1, forward strand.
CAAGTAATCGTAAACGTGCAAAATTATTACTTTTCAAAATATTCCTTAAAAAGCTGTTTTTGTAATCAGTAACCTAAATCCGTCCTCGAAGGACCGTGAATTGCTATTGTAAGAAGAATGAATAAATCTGAACACCTGTCATCTCAGTTTTTTGCCTCATTACCCTTCAGGACTTTGCCTCATTATCAGTCTCTCTCCAAACAAACAACAATAAATATGAAATAGTATTAGCCTTATTTCGGAAATGTCAGTAGGTATATCTTCAGTCTATTTCGATTGGCCTTAAAATATTCCTGAACCCTTTTCTTTTTACTCCTTCTTCTTGATTTGTGTATCAAAACTAAAGAAACGAAGCTTTTTTAAGTAGGTATATTATCTACGCATATTACAATTTTTTTGCTCAGTTCACTAAATAAATAAAGCTTCTTAAACACATACATACTTCTCAAAATATTCCTGCCTTTAGTCATTTAAGGTTAAAAAGTTGGAAAATTATTTCGATATAAAAAAAATAAACTCCTTACACACCAGTAGGACAGCACCCTAACTATCCTATATTAATACCAAGAAAGATGACCAGTCGCCAATAAACCCTGTGTTGATGAAACGGGGTGCGGCGTTATTACCAGTAATTGAATACAGCCATTGAGATGGACCATAAATTGATTGGCCCATATATTTTGTAGGTTATAAAGGCTTATCGCGTGTTAATGTATTGAATTCTAGCTGGGTTTTAGGATCGTATGTCAGAAGAAAAATAGTAGAAGTAGTATGCTACTATATCGTTAGACTAAACGAAGGTAAAATTACAAATGTTTGTGGTTACGGAAGGTATAAAATGTCTTGACAAATATATTGTTGAATTTTTAACACGCTTATATTATTAACTCTACCTGTATGTTTCCCTGCTTGTATGTAAGCGACTCCTTGTTAATCATATTTAAGCATGTTTTTTTTAACTAGGTATGTATTCCATTTATTATCTAAAGCTAAAATATCTATTGTTTCACATGATAAAATTAATTTGTTGAAAATAGTCCATTTTGTTGGAAAGTGAACGAAAAATTGGAGTACTTTATTGTATTGAAGTTTTAGATACACTTGATTAATTCACTCAATCTATAAATATAGATTGAAGATTTTACTACTTTATCATGCATTTATAAGATTTTTATCTAAGACGAAAATTTCGATCTAGAAGTTTCTCATCTATATATGTATCTGCTTGACTTATAAATAAATTGAGAAAATATGGCTGCCAATCTATAATGGTTAAAATTAAGGTTTGCGCACAAAAGTAATTTTCGATTTATCCGCATATTTTACGCTCGTTCGATGGGTCATAAAATTCAGACTGCTTATCATTTTCGGACTTCAAAGCACTTGATATATTTAAAATACTGTCCATTTTGTGAAACTGTATTAAAATATCTTGAAAAAATATTTCTAAACTTTTCTGAACCTTTTTCTAAAAATCGTGGCACAGCGTTCTACGAATAAAAAAGCTACGAAATGAAAAACTTCGTGTTAAAAAGAAACGGTATTTCACACTATCGAGTAACGAACGAAGCAAGGCACCTACCTAAAATAGTTCAAACTACATAACTGTAAAGAATGTAAAGTTACAAGCGGTAAAAAAACGATGTAAACTTTTTCAATATTACATACAAATTGAAATAAATTACATGAAGTAATAGTAGATACATAGACTGTTATTATGTACATTCGGTAGGTCTAGGGAATAGGTTGTTTTTAAACATTTTTTTTACCCCTAAGAAATTGGCACGACCGCCTCCTTTGTACAGTGGTTGACGCGTGAGTGTAGAACCGAGGGATCCTGGGTTCGATTCCCGAAAAGTCTCGGTCTGACAGCACACAGAAGGCTGATCACCTACAGAAAATCGATCAGTGAAACTTTTGTATGCATAATGCATCTCCCCCTCACCCCACTTGGGGACACGGGCATTTCACTTCTTTTAAGAAATTGGCAAAACAACGATTGGCAGGGTAAATTAGTCATTTTTTTAATTTATTCCCATATTCCTATTTAATATAAAATTACACACATTATCATCGTAAATATTTCGCGTTGGCTGCTTCACCACTATTTGCGGCGAAAAGGTGAATAATTTCGTAAAACATAAAATCGAGTTTGTCTGTACCGGCCAGCGCGAACCACGCCTCTCAATTTACGCTCGTTTACCCGACGAGCGCCTTCGTAATAATGCTTTAATAGACTCAGAGATGTACATAAATTATTATTTATTTATGTAGGTATATGGATCCTGTAATATTTCCGAGTTCCGCCTATTGATGTATATTTGCTAGATTATTATCAATGTTTTGACAGTTCCTAATCTAATCGGAAAACCCAACATAAAATAATGTTAACTCTATGTTATCATTTTTGGAACATAATATGCTTTTCCTAAATATCGATAGAAATTCATATTGGAATATTTTATTCGGTTTTTGAATTGACGATTACACATTTGACACATGACTGATTGAACATCTATACTAATCTTAGGAGCTACTGATTCAGTAATGATCAGATTTGAAAAATTATTTTGGTGTTACATTAGCTGTGCTCCGCGGTTTTACCCGCTTTGCTCCGCTCCTGTTGGTCATAGCGTGATGATATATAGCCAGCCTCGATAAATGGGCTATCTGACACCGAAATAATTTTTCAAATCGGAACAGTAGTTTCTGAGATTTTGTATATAAGGCCTAGGTAGTGACGATGGCTACATTTCCCAATGTATCATAACACACATTTGAAACACTATTTATTTTTCGTGATGTTTAATAAAATATACACGAGTGAAATACTAGATTATATTATATTTTATTTTATCATCTCTTAGACTATAATGGACTGCGCTCGGTTTTAATAAAAATCCGGTGGTTGTATGCAGAAATGGAGAAAATAAATTTCGTATTACATCGCGTCACGCTTTACAAAACTTTTTAATTACTCTTAATATTATGTAATTTATCACTTTTTATGTTGTTTTTTGTTTTAATGTGTGTTTTTATGAAAACTGAAATGTAAAATTTGTTTGAGCTTTTGTGAATTATTAAAGTGTTATTTTTTAAAATTAAACCAATTAATTGATGGTATGGGATTTGTTGATATAAAAATTTGTAGATATATATGGGAATTGAGAGAAAAATTAATTTAGACTTACTAAATAATAACTTTACTATTGAAAATAAGAAAAACTCTTATATTTGAATTTGAAACTTTGTATAGATATATAATGCAATAAATTTCTTCATAGCTAAACTGTGAGCTTTTAGTTGTACTAAAATAAAATTGTTCATTTCTTTGACTTCCTTTAAATGTCTCGAGAGAATATGGGACCTACTTTTCATCTCACTTGAAGTGATTCGTATTTCACAAAATTCTGAAAGCTTCGAAAATATGAAATTTAATTTAAACCAAATTTCTTTATTGCTTCTTTGTTTATAATAGATAGAATCAAATCTCCATAATTTGCAAATTTTAGGTTTTCAGGTACGATTTCAGTGAATATCTATAGTCAGATCAGTGAAGTCCCGTCAAATTCGGTACCGCCGTTACTGAGATGCAAATTCTAAAAATAACGTTCATTTACAAAGGAAACCGTATGAAAATAAAGCGAAAATTCCATCAAAAACTCGGAGCGTTAAATCAGACGTGAATTCCTGTCAAGCCTTACATTTCTGTATGAATAGAAAATGGCCGCTGCACTGAAACAATATTATTGAATGATGTCACACGTGCACCTACGCAATAATATTGATTCAGACTGTTCAAACATTTCAGTTATTTCTAGGTTATATTCATAAAACTTATGTATGGTAGAGTTTTAAAAAATATATGAAAAACATGACCAATATTGTTTCTGCGTAAAAAATATTTTAATATACGCTGGTTTGCGTGGCATTTTTTCTATCATACCTTTTTATGTACCCTAATTTCGTACCTATGTTAAGTATATTATCTGTGCCTATGTGTTATTTCTTGAAAAAAAAAAAATTCTCACATACATAAACGTCTACCTGGAAAGTGGTCCAGCGATTTCCGAGATTCAGACTATAAATTTTGTATGTAATATAAGAATTGTATTTATTTTAAAGGTACATAGTATATAAACTTTCTCTGTCTCTATGTCCCTATATGTATGCTTAAATCTTTAACACAATGCAACGGATTTTGGTGCGGTTTTTTTTGAAAGATAGAGGGATTCAACAGGAAGGTTTAACTATATATTTTATTTGGTCTTAGACAAAGCGGGCGAAGCCGCGGGCGGTAAGCTAGTAAGTTTATAAATGTATATTCCAATGTTAAATAGGATTAGCACACCTCTTGAGTATTTAGGACGCAGGCCAAAACTTGAGTCCAGTCGTAAACTTGTGGTATTATAATGTCTTTTGTTGTTAAGCTTCCTATTGTATAGATATACTAGCTCTATATAATACAGGGATAGACAGGGTAAATAAAACAACAATATAATTTTATAACATATTTAATTCATAGAAAACACAGATAAATGAATCATTTTGTCAAGAATGCACACGAAGGTTTCTTTCAATATACTTTAATACACATTGCTTTGTTTTGAAAGGAAAATTTCTTTCGATATTACCTAACCTGTTTTCGTGTCCTAAAAAACATAGGTAATAAACATTCGAATGATTTTAGAAACTTTTGTCGTTTTGAGAACGACGGTTAAAAAGGACATTTAGGCTGTTATTTTTTTATGAGAATTATCTACTTATGTTTTTATACTGATTGTTGGAACAACGCAGCTGTTCCGTTGAATTATAATAAAGAAGACTAGTTGCTCCTTGTGGTTTTACCCGCATTACTCCGTTTCTATTGGTCTTAGCGTGATGATTTATCTATAGTCTTCTTCGACAAATGGGTTCTGTAGCACTGAAATAACTTTTCAAATCGGGCCGGTAGTTTCTGACATTTGCAAAATTTACCAAACAATCAAAGAAACAAAATTTTCAGGTTTATAATATTAGTACTTACAGATAAGAATAATTCTACTGCCTGTATTAGGACTTTTATTTTCGGAAACAAGACAATATACTAGATACCTTCGCTACAATATATTAAAAAAATGTTGTCCTCTGAGTAGGTACTTCGAATAAAGGGGACTTTATTAAAAGATTTTTCACGGAAAAAAATACTGGTATTGCAATTTGATATTTCTTGTTATTTCGATGTTTTATGATAGCGAAAATACCAGGAAAGTTATTTAACATGTGACGAATTTTACAAATTCCTTTTGTTTGAAAACTCATCAAAATCGCTCTATCTAAATATCTAGGGATATAGAAGTTGATACATGTATGAAATGTTTTTACTATAGGTACTACGTTTTAGGAATTTTAAACTGTTTTTTTCATAGAATTGGTTCGATCAGTTTATTTATACATAAGTTGAAAATATACTGCATAAGCATATGCATGTTTGTTCGAATCAATCATGTAAAGTATAATAAATTCCATGAAAAGCACAGACCCTTTTTATCATATCTGAATTATATATCAATAAAAAATTTTGTTTTCCTTCTTAAAAAATAGGTACCTACTATAACAATTTTTCCTAAAATTCGGAATGCATGTCGATTGTGTTCAAAACTTGTTATGCACCTATAACCTAATATTTATTCTAAAAACGAAAGAATTTTACAAATCGGACCCGTAGTTCCTGAGATTAGCGCGTTCAAACAAACAAACAAACTCTTCAGCTTTATAATATTAGTATAGATATAATCTAATTTTCTTTCTCAACATTTTAAGCAAAGCTTAATATCCTACATAATACTTTTCTACTGGATTTCTCTTATAGGTACGTTGATTCATTTTGCCTTGAAACTTACCCATGTCCACTACATTTAATATTCAAATTTATCCAATAACTCATGCAATGTTTCATTTCAGCCATACATTATTATATATAAACGTCGCGATATTTCACTAAAAGTGTAAGGCATATATATCATTAAAACAGTTAATTTATGTTCACTTAATTTTCATTGCTCGAATAGTATTTTAATACTACTGGTTGCCATGTTGTGCCATTTGCTATTAAGCTGATCGTTTTATTAATCTTTTAAGAACGCACGTTCTGAATGAGTTATTTAGGTAAAACATGAAGTGAAAATTATGGTATTTTTATTGTAATATTGAGACTGAATAAAGACTTCTCTATACTCAATTTTATTATTAACACGCTTTTATTATAAGGCATAACTTAACATGTATCATTGTATGTTTGTAATAGACTCGATGTTGACCCTCTTTAAAAGGACAGATTAAATTCAAACTTTGTACACTTATCAAGGATCGGTGACAATACAATAATTTCATGAGTTAAAACGTGTTTTATTTTTTGTTATTTTAAGCTATATTACTTACTAGCTGTGCCCCGCGGTTTCACCCACATTGCTCCGCTCTTGTTGGCTTTAGCGTGATGATATATAGCATATATATAACCTCGATAAATGGGCTATCTAACACCGAAAGAATTTTTCAAATCGGACCACTAGTTACTGAGATTAGCGCGTCAAACAAATAAACAAACTCTTCAGCTTTATAATATTAGTATAGATAGATAGTGTTATAAATACTTACCATGAACATTTTTTTATTGTATTCTGCAGTATTTCGCTGTAAAAAGTGTACAAAATAATGTGGAAGCATTTTCACATGAATACAGGAAAAGCAGTGTATGTGTAATAATGGAATATCTTTTGACTAGTCGTCGTCCTTCTTTTAGTAATATTATAATCGGGAAAGTTTTGTATTGTATTTGTTGTTGTTTGTTTTAAGAACCTTTGTTTCTATTTTACGCAAAAACAGGATTAGATCTATATGAAATTTGGTAGGTACATAGATAAATGATAGTCTGGATTATCACATAGGCTACTTTTTACTGGTTAAAATTACATATATTAGAAAACCAGGCTTATTACATACATACCGAACTAGCCATTATTATTTTGCCTTATTGTTACATTTCCTTACCTTTCGTGGTTCATTGTACATATTGTAAGGAAATGTTCACAAATTCAATGATTTTGCTTAAAGCGGATTATATTGGTATTGAATTTCTTCAATTATCCCGATCTTTTGTATTCTAATAAGGGTGATGTTTTATACATAATAATATGTATATTAAAGGAAGGTATTGTGCGGTTTCTAAGCTTAATAATTTTTGAGAAATTGTACTGTGTATTATGGAAGTATCAGTTTGTGAGCATGGATGTTTGTTATTCTTTCGTTCTAAACAGGTGATTTCATGTATATCCAATACATGAAATGTTGTACAGTTACTTAGGTATTAACTATGTTCAGTTGTCTAGTTGAACACATCCAATTTTTTGAAATACTAGCTTTGCCCCGCAGTTTTATTTGATTTTGGTCTTAGCGTGATTATAGGCTATATATTATATCACGCTATGTCTTCCTCAATAAATGGGTTATCTAACACTGAAAGAAATCAAATCGGACCTGAGATTAGCGCGTTTAAGCAAACAAACTCTTCAGCTTTACTGTAATAGATTTTATTACTTTTGAAGTGGATGTTATTTCCTTCGTTTTTCGTGTAGAAAATATTATAATGAAACAAACCATATTAGTATAAATTTTTTGTTCTGTTATAAGTTTCGTTTAATCTTGTAGAAAATATATTTGAAACAAAATACAATATAATTACTTCCAACTAAATTTACATGACTTTAGAACTATTTCTGTCCAGCTGCAAAGATAATTTAAAAGATCAGTTCAACCAGCTTTCTCAATATTTGGAACTAACACATACTAGTTACACCTAAGAGTTACACGAAAAGTTATTGTTTAGACATAGACTGTGTGTATGTTTACATTTTTTCAGTTTTAGCAGTGATAGTATTTTCAGGGATAGTAATAAAACACACATATACAATTCACATTATTTATTTAAAATCACATTTGAATCGATTCAAAATGCCATGGTCCATTCAAAAAATTACAATGGCTCTATAAATGAGGTTATCTTCACCAACACAAAAGCTTACACCGATAACATACAAATAAATTTATTTTTTACATTAATTCATAAATAATTTTATTGTACATACAAATATTTACATGTATCAAAGCACATTTACTTATAGGGATTACTATATAAACTCTAATTTAAATCACAATACTTTCCCTGAATGGGGGCTCACCATCCACAGACTATACAACTAGTCGATCAATGACAAATAAAACAACATTATGATCGAGTAATCATACAGTCTTGGAAAAGTAATGTTCAACATACAATAATCTTTACAATAAGGCGACTTAAAAAATACATTCAATACGCTATCAAATAAAAAACTGATATGTCTACAAATGTAATAGACAATATAAAGTGACATATTTACATCTATACTACATGAATGCACAGATTACAAATTATTTTTAGTCTGTCTAAAGTACGGTTTCGTTTGTACAAGTTCGCGGGCCGTTTACGAGGGAATATCGACTTGAACCGCCATTTCTGCTCGTGACAGCTCCACGAATAAATAATTCTTTAAACGTCTCCCGAAATTGTCGCGACATGCCGCAATAAATAGCAAAATTTATCGGGTACGAAACAATTATACAGAAATTAGTGATGAGAATGAGAACGTTTGCTATATCGTAGTCGAGAATCTCGACTAGAGTGCTAGAGATTATGTGGAGTATCGTGACGACGGCGACCGGTATTTCGACTAGCAGAAATACTGTGACAACGACGATAAGCATTAGTGTTGTGCAGTTGGAATCTCTAAGTCGTTTGCATTCGGATTTACGGTTCTCCTTGAATAGCTTTTGTCTGTTTATCTGGGCGGTTCTCATGGCTCTGAAGAGGAGGACGTTTAGTACAACGAGCGAGGTACAAGGGATTAAGTGGACAAATAGTACTCGGAAAGTGAAGTAGGTAATGAAGTATGCGTCTACTGAGAGCGTCCGCACCCACGATGCTATTTGACCCTGCAAATATATTAGGTATTAGAATGTTAAAAAGCATTAGAGGAAGACAAACGATTAGTACAAAGGTTAAAAGAGTTGAGGGGACAGAAGTAAATGAAACAAATATGAAAATAGTATTAAATTTTATTGAATGCTTCTAAAGAAACAGAAAAAACATAAATCTTAAATAAAAATGTGTGTGTCAGAGTTATTTATTGTCATCTCGTTTGAATCTATCGCATTTAATTGATATTTTTATTCGTTGGAGCATCATAAGCATTCACAACCAAGTATAAAAATTGGCCTTTGAATCCAGATCATATAAACGGCTTATGTATGAGACAATGAGACATATTGTCGTTAATTATATTTCTAATGAATGCGAGTCTAACTAGAAAATAATTTCTTCTTTTTAAAAATTAACTAATTTAGTAAGTTTATTGTTCAAGTATTTATTTATTAATAAAAAATAAGGCATTGTAGATGATACGCTATTTTTAAGATGCTATTAATTTGCATTTTATCGCATTTTGATAAAGACTGCAGCAATATTACTATTTGTAATCACTACTCAAAGTCTTCATTTGTGTTTCAGTGTTTGAAGTAAGTAAAAATTAATATTATTTGATTAGTTAAATAATTTAAAGCATTACAATTTAGTCAAAAACATAGTATCAAAAGAATAGACAAGAGAAGCACTACAGAATTTTGAGCGATCAAAGTGTGAATAGTCAGTCAGCCTTTTGCGTTTTTAAGAATTTTTCAGGCAAAGTCATTGAAATATGCACCTTATTTCCCAAAATTAGAGCACAGTTTCAGTCGTACAAGTGCGGGGACCATTCACTATCGAATATCGACTAGACGCACCGTTTCTTCTCGACCCACCACTTTTCATAAACAAGTCTTTGAACGTCTCTCTGAACTGTCGCGACATACCACAATAAATCGCAAAATTAATCGGATACGAGAGAATTATACAAAAATTCGTTATCAGTATAAGCTTGTTGGCGATATCGTAGTCGAGAATCTCGACTACGGTACTAGATATAATGTGCAGTATCGTCACTACTGCAACTGGGATTTCGACTGATAAAAATACAGTTACGACTACGATTAACATTAGTGTTGTACAGTTGGAATCGCTTAGCCTTTTGCACTCGGATTTTCTTGTTTCCTTGAACAGTTTTTGTCTGTTTATCTGCGCAGTTCTCATCGCTTTGAAGAGTAGAACGTTTAGGACTACTAGTGATGTGCAAGGCAGTAAATGTACGAAAAGAACACGAAATGTGAAGTACGCTGTGTAGTACGCGTCCACTGACAGTTTTTCTATCCATTTTGCCAATTTTACCTAGAAAATAAAATCCAGATTAGGTATAATGCATAATTTAAGTAATAAGAATAACAATAGAAATAATAAGTTCACATGAAGGTTAGTGTTGTTAATAAAAACCTTGTTAGTCCATAACACAGAAAACACTACAAAAACAAAACACCGTAAGTAATATAATCATTACATAAATAAGGGAAAATATAGATAAGGTAAGACAACACCTATTATTTTATTGACAAGCAAATAGTTTTTCCGTATTTAAATTTAATTGAAACTTTAAGATGAAAATTCTACATTTTTTCTCTACAATTCGTATCAAAATTACAGACAATAAATTCGAAAATTACAACTACATAAACAAATGTTACCAAATCAACAAAACGATTCCCCATATAAGTAACAATACGAGTTTAAAAACTTCGTATTCAGCCAAGCTAATAGGTAAAGTTAGCGATCTGGTCTAGAAAGAAAAACCGCGGGTAGTAATTTATTGTCTTGTTTTGTACGTATTCATGGAACAATGCTTTTGATACCTGCTTTTGTTTGTTTTTGTTTATGTGGTTACAAGGTACTATTTCGTTCTTTCAAACGGTTCTTAATTGCCGTGATTCGCAATCCATTAAAAGAAGGTTAAAAGAGATGTTTTAGATTGAGTTTTTTTTTACGTTATTATCACAATTTAAGTTATGAGATCGTAAGTGCTGTTTGATGAAATAATTTGAAGACAATATTAAGAATTTATTCCTTATAATAATTTCTCTCTCTAATCAATTCATAACGGTGCATTTACATCAAACGACATTGAGCTAGAGCAAGAGCATTATTTCCTAATCGTTTAGTGTAAACGAAAACTCGTATTCAGTATTGTTCAGTGTATTAAAACAATGTATAGAATCTTTTCGAACGCACTAAGAACAACGAAATAATCTGTTTACACAAAAATTTGACATAGTGGCGTTAAAATGAGCATTCGCTTGTTTGGTTTTAAATGCACCGTAACATGACACAAAATCTTCACTTACAATAATAATCAAAACGAATAATAACCACCTAACTTTGAACCCTTAGAAAAACTAAATTACGCGTATTTTCCATACATTAGCTATTAATTCTTCTCAGATAATATATTATAATTTAACCTTCTTTATATTAATCGTGGGGCATGTTAACTGTAATATGTTTCCTGGAATTCATGAGAACAATCCATCTTTCTTGGATAGAATGAAGATTGAATGAGGTTCATTACAATAATATATTAGAAAAGTATTAAAATATACAAGAGAAATGGGGGTATTAAAATAAATATCGACATTATACTATTTTTTGAAGTGAATCTTCTTGGCGCGTTGAAAGTAAAATTTCAAGGTCGCGTCATGGCAATACCGTCACGTCATAGGGTAAGGCGACGATTTTTGTACCTTCGAATCTTGTCAAAAAAGTTTCACTTCTGACACATATGCTCGGCACACACGCTCCTTTTTATTATATCGAATAAAATATAAGGTAACGTTTTCTACCTGTGCGTTTGACATATTATGTTTGTAAAGGTAAAAATTTGGCGGTAAATAATTTCTAACTGACGATTCAAAGGCGCGTCTAAAATAAGTCTATTTGAATAAATATTTGAGTTTTTACGTTCATATTTATCTTCTTTAAATATGTTTATTCAATAAAATCAATGGAAAATTTAAGAATTATTCACATAATTATAGAAGATATACTCAACATGTTAGTCAGGACAGTATATTATTATATTACTAGCTTACCACCCACGGCTTCGCCCGCTTTGTCTAAAACCTAATAAATTATATACTAAAACCTTCCTCTTGAATCACTCTATCTATTAAAAAAACCGCATCAAAATCCGTTGCGTAGTTTTAAAGATTTAAGCATACAAAGGGACATAGGGACAGAGAAAGCGACTTTGTTTTATACTATGTAGTGATAGTGTACTTGGGAATTAATTACAGTATAATCTATTAGACATGTATGCGACATATAAAGCCCTTTTTGTCATACAAGAGTTAAATTGCTTGCAAATGCATTGTAAGATACTATGCTTTAATATCATATTAATTCAAATTAATTCAAATTATGATGAAACACAGTAAAAAATATTTTATTATTAGTGCGTAATAACGAAGAACTCGGCTGAAACAACATTTTTTGATAACCATAAATTTTTAATATTCATACAATTAATTCGTTAAAAACCTTAAACCATCCAAACAATGTTAAATATTAATTTCATTAAATTCAATTATTCAGTTTAAAGCCGGCTACCCACTTACCTGCAGCAGGGGCAATATTGGAATTGCACCTTTAATTGGCTCCTTAATTGGGATGTGTATAGGCAAGCAGGGGCAATGTTGGAATTGCACCCTTAATAGGCTTCTTAATTAGGATGTGTAAAGGCAAGCAGGGGCAATTTAGAGAACAGCTGAAATGCTCCGACCGCCGTAAAACCGAGTTACAATATTGCCCCTGCGGCAGGTACGTGAGTAGCCGGCTTAATATTTCCGTAAACCACATATAGCGTTATATAAAACAGTAAATTAGTTAATTTTAAAATACAATATACTTACTCTACAAACTTCTTCCAAATGTCCTCTCCACACTGTAATATGAGGTACGTATTCCTTCTCGAAAAATCTAGGAAACTGATGCAGGAAGGCTGCTATACCTATGTAGATTAGACACTTTTTCACTCGCGGCATGGTACACCTGAGGAAGACAAAATATACCAACATTTATAGGTAAAATTAGTAAGCATCAATTATAAAAAGGGAAAAGAGGCAAAATTTTGCATGTAGAGGTGATTTTTAATTTACCAAGTTTATTAAATGTCTATTAATTTATTCCGGATCAAGGGATGCCGAGGCAATTAGCTAGTGAAATATATCTTTTATTCCGACTACAGTAGACAAATACTGAATATGAAGTATGTATAATAGAGTGAGTGTCAATAGACAAACTAGGCCATCTGAACAATAAATACAATCTACATACCTACATAAGTTGATTTCTAACAAGAATGGGAAAAATAAATGTTCACATTATTGATCATATCGGAAAAAACATACTGAGAATTCCTCTTGATAATACATGTATCTAATTTCTCTTTATAATAAATGTAATATTCCCAATTATTTATGTCTTTTTTCCTTTTTAATGAGCCAGATTCGGATTTTAGCGCCTATAGCAGTAAAAAACAGCGTTTTCCTTTGCGATGGTTTGTTTTTTTGGCGTCTAATTTCAAAGGTTTAATCTTGTTCCGTTGTTTAACAATTCTAAATCTAATTACATTTTTTATGATGTGATTAAGGAAAACTTCTCTTAATTTGGTGCCCTTTCTCAAAATTTACCACCCTAGAGCCCTTCATAAAGACAAGAAGATTTTTATCTTTCTAATAATATTTACAATATTATTTCATTGACTTTCTTAGTGCAGTGGTTAACGTGTAAGCGTAAAACCGTGGAAACCTGAGTTCGATTCCCGGTGGTGACGAAGAAAAAAGAATGTTTCGGTCTGGTAGAAATTAGAAGGCGGATCACCTACTTGTCCCGAAAGAAAATCGATCAGTGAAACAGATGTATGAATAATGCATCTGCCCCTTACCCCACTAGGGGACACGGGACTTCATAATTGTTTCTAAACAGAACTAAACATACGTATTCATATTTGATATTTAGTATGAAATGCTTTATAAATGAGAAATTTTTAAAGAATATAAAAAAAAAAAAACAATCACGAGACGGTGAGGCGGAGGCAATTCGAACCCGCGTCTTTCGCCATGCCTGGGCGACGCCTGACATTTCGGTCACTCGTGATCCCGCTAGCAATCGAATTTATTATATTCTTTAAACTATTCTCAAACATATCAATGAGAATAGTCGCTCAAAATGCTTATCGTTTCACTATTATAGTCGCATAATGAAGTCAGAAAATGGCATAATTATAGTTTCAATGTTCCCGACGTGCTCAGGTGAAATATTTGTCTCTAAACGAGGTAATTGCCTACAGCCTTTACAAATTGGTTCTAGAAATGTTCTAGTTTCTTAGAACACATTTTGCCTTTCACGCTTCAGTGAACGGTAAAATTGAATTTATAATTCGATAAGAGATGGAATTTTGTTATATCTATACTAATATTATAAGGCTGAAGAGTTTGTTTGTTAGACAGTCCATTTATCGGGAAGGCTAAAATATTATATCATCACGCTATGATCAATCGTAGCGGAGGACAATACAGACAAAACCGCGGAGCTCAACATGTTATTTTATATACAGGGTGTCCCACTATTGGTATACTAAGCGCGAAGGGACTTGTAGTTTTGCATACACTGATCATGAAAAAAATACTTAAACAACAAAATTACGTCAAAAATTTTTTGCTAAATTTTTCCTGAAAATCCATGTTTTCTTCTCTAGCTTCGCGCAGCCGGCATATATCGCTTCGTTAATGTGAGCATTTTGTCTATGAATACATAATCTTAAACGATAGCTCACATGCTGGTGGCAAAGCTGGGAGGATTGCTTGTTATGGGTGTACACATAGAGTTTTAAGAATTCATCTATTTGAAAAAAAAATGCGCCTGGAATTTTATAAGTATTTTTTACGTACTCAGCGTATGCAAAACTATAACCTCCTTTGAGCTTAGTATACCAATAGTGGGACACCCTGTATATTTAAAAATGCAAAACTAGAAAACCTTGCTAATATTATATATGCGAAATTGGTTATGTTTGTATTTCTATAAAGACGTAACAGGGAGATTTTAAGTTAAGATTTTAATAAATTACTTTCTATTGTGGTGGAACATCTCACTTTATGGGAATTTCTTTTGACTAGGCGGGTGAAACCGCGGAAGAAAAGCTAGTCTATATTTATAGCACAATAGAATAGATATTCAAGTTGAATTATTTCTGTCGATCAATTGTCAACTTTTATTGGAGTTACCAAGGTAATATTTAAAATGTTCGAAGTACTCCCACGAATTTATCAGTCATTTGTGTTTAGTTCTTTGACCTTTAATGGTTCTACGTAGGTGAGGTCTGTGTGGTAGTACATTTAACACATGCTCTCGTTTTAGTCTATGCCATTTTCCGATCCAAACGCAGCCAAACATTTGCTTAACCTGATCAACTTTCTGTACCTACACAAGGTCATGTTTTCAAAGCCTTTAATAAAACTTTATTTATTTATTCATCCTTCATTGTACACACAGTAAGGAAATACAAAAATGAAAACAAAACACAATAAAATATAATATACAATGGGCGGCCTTATGGCTATATGCCATTTCTTCCAGGCAACCGTCGAAACTTTTCATGACGTTGACAGGGGATCCTACATCCTACTAATATTATAAATGCGAAAGTTGTGAGGATGGAACGAAAACGTGGGCGAAGCCACGGGCGGAAAGCTATATAACTGTAAACAAAAATCTTCTTAATCTTACTTACGCATTTCTTTTGATTTAACCAAATACATTACAAAGCTTTTATAAATCCTCGAACCTCCAATGAATGTCAAGCATTTTGGCAACGGGAAGATTTGACGTACTTTTAATAAGTTTAGTTAAGTGTTTTCGTCGATGGATCTTTAATGGCCGACTGGTTTGGTGCAGGAAGCGCGTGTTGTGAATTACAAATTGTATTTTTTTGGGTTAAGCTATTTTCGGAGTTGTTTTTTTTGTTATTTTTATATTTATCAGATCGGAAACTTAAAGTGGGTGGTCTATGAGAATCTACGTATCTACATTCATTTGAAGGGCTACATAACATGAGTTATAAATAACTAGCTGTACTCCGCGGTTTTACCCGCAGTGATCCACTCCTGTTGGTCTAAGCGAGATGATAATATATAGCCTATAACCTTCCTCGATGAATGGGCTATCTAACACTGAAAGAATTTTTCAATTCGGACCAATAGTTCCCGAGATTAGCGCGTTCAAACAAACAAACTTTTCAGCTTTATAATATTAGTATAGATGAATTTTCTTATCTACTGACTACTAATAATTTGGCTATCAACGATAATTTAGTATCAGTACAGCGAGCAGCTTGAATCAAACATTATCTCTACATCTACTATCATACATATTCCATTGATTATTATTTTACGAGTAACCAAATATTATTACCTCGTAGATATTATGTCACCGTTAGTGTTAACTATGGACCTCTAGTAGCCTACGACGACTTACTCGTAAATGACGATCAATGAGAAATCCTTACCCTACTAATTCTTACCCTCTATCATAATAATCAACGATTTCTATTATTTTGTATTTGTACCTACACCTAATTGATAAGTGGAAATATGTAAGAATATACAGGGTGTCCCACTGTTGATATACTAAGCTCAAAGGAGGTTATAGTTTTGCATACAATGAGTACGTAAAAAATACTTATAAAATTCCAGACGCATTTTTTTTTCAATTAGATGAATTCTTAAAACTCTATGTGAACGAACACCCATAACAAGCAACCCGCCCAACTTTGTCACCAGCACGTGAGCTATCTTTTAAGATTATGTTTTCATAGACAAAATACTCACATTAGAGAAGCGGTATATGCCGGCTGCGAAGCTAGAGAAGAAAACATGGATTTTCAGGAAAAATTTAGCAAAAAATTTTTGACGTAATTTTGTTGTTTCAGTATTTTTTTCGTGATCAGTGTATGCAAAACTACAAGTCCCTTCGCGCTTAGTATACCAATAGTGGGACACCCTGTATAACAAAAAAGCAAATTAACTTAAATACTATAGGTATAATTTGACTCTTTACTGTGTCTATAATGAATATAGTGAATAGTCGTACAAAATCACCCAGAAATCAGGTGAGGCGTGCAAACAGCTAATCGTAAAGTATCGTTGTAAACAGAACGTAAAAGCTTGGTTCGTTTTATTGTAGTCATAAATGGCCAGTCTATCCGCCATCGAATCTTTTTGGCCGGTTTATTTCGTATATAAATTACGTGTTCCCGCTTTGATGGTCCGGTGCACACTAGTCACTAGTTCTGTGAAATTCGAATTTAGCTTTTTGAATTCGTATCTGGCAACATTTTTGGAGTATGTTGCAATCACTACATAGTATAAAGCAGTCGCCTTTTCTGTCCCTATGTCCCAATTTATGCTTAAATCTTTATCTTTATCTTATAGGGGCAGAAAAATCAACTTTGTTTTATACTATGTAGTGAAGACGAAGTAGATTGTACAATGTAGGTACGTATGGTATCAGAATATTAATTTAATTAGCATACAGTTCTACATCTGACTTTTATTATATCACTTTACTTTGACAATTTGGAAGTTATCCAGGGCACTGAAGTGCTTGGACCCAGATTTTACGAAAGTATGACGTCACAAGTCAATTAGGGTCACATGAAAACTTTCAGTTTATATGAACTAAGATCAAAAGACTAAGGTAATCTTAAGTTTCTAACAAACTATGTAATACTACTTCCAAGAACACGATTTAAGTAATTAAATTATCTGGTATAGACGATTTTTTAAACTTCCATTAATTATTATCAATTATTTTATCTTTATAAAATATGAGCTTTTTATAAGATAATATTTAGTGAACCTTACTATAACGATATTTTGACGAACTGAAAAAAAAAAACTAAAACTACGAATTGGGAAACTCCATTGTTTTTTGAAAACGTTGGTTAACAAGAATTATTATAATGTTCACTACTATACCACTATTCTGAGGATTACAACGACACTTCATACCTACGTCAAAATCCGTTCACCAGTTTGGGCTGTAGGGCGTGTCAAGGAAATATACATACATACATTCGAAAAACATTACCCTCTTTCCTTCGCAGTCGGTTAAAAATAGGGGTCGATTAAAAGGACGCCAAGATTTAGATTGACAGGACAAGATTAAATTCACGTCATCCCTCAATACAAATTTAAATAATGAGATTTTCGATAAAAACCAATAACGAATAAGTACATTGTTATAATGGCCCTTTTAAACCGATTTCAAAATAGAAGGAGATTCTATGTTCAAATTTTTGAACGGAATCGCCCGAAACGGCTCGACCGATTCTCATGAAATTTTGTGCGAATCATCTATTTTTCGGCAGATTAACATTTGCCGGGACAGCTAGTATAATTATAATATATAGCGCATTCACGCGGGCAGAGCCACAAGCAACAGCTAGTATATTAATATTTCACACATTTGACGAGGCATTCAGAGAATGTAACTAAAACCGATCCATCATAATAATTACGCCTACTGACAAATCTCGCGAATTCCCTGCGTAACTGAGCGTAATATTATCTACTAGCTGTGCCCCGCGGTTTTACTCGCGAACAAACCAATGCGTAACTGTCAACAATTTAGATTTAATAATAAGGTATTTTAATAACTACAATTAAGTCATCGAGTACAGACAAAAATGCTCATAAAATAAAAACTACTGGGCCTAGCCGAATAAAATTTTTATGGGACGAATTCGACACCATCCCGCATCGAACAAAAAAAGAATCACGTAAATCGGTTCAGAAACCTCGGAGTAATCGGTGTACATACATAAAAAAAAACATACCGGCCGAATTGATAACCTCCTCCTTTTTTTTGAAGTCGGTTAAAAACACGCTTTAATAAGATATTATTGTATTGACATCAATCGATAGAATTAAATCTATTATTTTAAAGTGGTTCAAAATCAAATCAAAGGAGTCGGTTATATACCTACTGGTGAAGCTGATGCGTGTTAAAAAGAAGACTATGTCAAGCTTTGTATCGTCAACTGTATATAATTTTTCAAAATTTGATTCAGCGTGTTATCCCTGAAAGCAACAAGCGTGAAGCGTTACATTTTTCGCATTTATTAGATTCTATATTAATATGAATACTAATATCTATACTTATTATGAATATTATAAAGCTGTAGAGTTTGTTTATTTGAACGCGCTAATCTCGGGAAAGGGAAATTCGAAAGAATTTTTGAAATCGGACTAGTAGAGTCCGATTTGAAAAATTCTTTCGGTGTTAGGTAGACCATTTACTGAGGAAGGCTATAGGCTATATCATAACGCTAAGACCAACAGGAGCGGAGCCACGCGGGTGAAACCGCGGGGCGCAGCTAGTGTACTCTTTGTTTGATACGAGATACTCTCTACAGAATTATACGGAAAAAGAAACTTTATAGGATTTATCGAGGAAAGCTACTCTATGACAAATAGTAGTGTAGCATCAGTGAGCAAAGTGCAAGGATAGTAAACAAGGTCAAGGTTGCCTGAAAGAAATGGCTTTTAAGCGATAACGTCGCTGTTTGTAATGTGAAGATTATTTGTTTGTTATAATATGCACTGTGCATTATATGAAGCAATATTCATATTCCGGACAGAATATTTTGTGGGCCAATTCTGTAACCAATTTAATTCTCTGTTAATAATAGTTTTAAGATTCAATTTTGTTTGTGGCAAGAAAACAGGTGTTTATAATACTTCGTTTTATTATTCACTTTCTTATAATAGCGTACAGTGCAGCGTCGAGACGGCACAGTTTACTAGGTGTCCGCCCGCAGCTTCGCCCGCGCCGTCAAAGAAAAACCCGCATAGTTCCCGTTCCCGTGGGATTTCCGGGATTGCGTCATTTTCCCGGGATAAAAAGTAGCCTATGTCCTTTCTCGGGTATCAAAATATCTCCATAACAAATTTCATGACAATTGGTTCAGTAGTTTAGGCGTGATTGAGTAACAGACAGACAGACAGAGTTACTTTCGCATTTATAATATTATAGTATGGATGTGGAACGAGGAGTTTTTAAATTCATAACAAAAAAATCTATTTCATAAATAAAGAACTAAGTATAATGATACATACCAAGTCCTTGCAACGGGCGCGTGACAAACGTATATGTACCGTTGAACTGCTAGCGCTAGTGTCAACCAAATGCTGGCCGTGTGAAACATGGCTGGTATCACCTGAAAATAAATGTATAAATGTATAAACAAACAAATATCAAAATCTTAAACGATCCATAAAATAAAGTTTAAATATAGATAATTTTTTAAACAGTTCTTTTGAATTTTTGAAATATTTAGTAGCCTACACTTTTTGATTTTCTTAACTGATAGCCCGTGACTTCGATTACTATAATACCTATTGAAATAAAAGTCACTACTTATATAAAATAAAGTCACTTCCCGCGTGCAGTCTCTATGTATGTTTCTTTAAAACTACGCAACGGATTTTGATCCGGATTGTGAAACTAAAACTTCAGAATTGCTTTAGCGCAATAACACTTTTTTAATAGAGAAAAATAATAATTTACCACCATAGATAGAGTGGTTCGCGGGGAAGGTTTTAGTATATAACCTGTTAAGTTTTAGACTGAAACTGTGGAACGATTTGCCACCTGCGGTGTTCCCGAACAACTACGACATTGGGGCCTTCAAGAAAAGAGCTTATATTTGTCCATAAAAGGCCGGCAAAGCACCTGTAACACTTCTAGTGTTACAAGTGTTTATGGGCGGTGGTGACCACTTAACATTAGGTGGCCCACCTGCTCCTTTGCTTGCTCTGACATAAAAAAAAAAAAGTTTTAGACAAAGCGGAAAAGCCGCGGCCGGAAAGCTTGTTAATAAATTATAAGTAAGAGAAGAATATTAAAATTATGAATATTTTAAAATCCCAGTCTCAAAATGATAAAAAGTAAACGGAATTGTTAAAACAACTACGAAAAAGCTTATTTAAAACGTCACAGATCAAATCAAGGAATTACTGCCATTACCCTTGAAAAGAAATAAGAAAATTACATCACAGAAAGGAGACAAATGATTCTTAAAACATTTCTAGTCAAGTACGACTCGACGATATTTGATTATGATAATTTCTGGAATGTTCTTGTAACGTTCTTTAAAGTTTTTCGATGGTAAATTAAGTTTAGTATATAATTTCGTTATTGGTTAAAGTAGAGACATTAACAGAGAATTTATTGAATGTATACTAGTAATAAATGATAATATAAAGCTGAAGAGTTGTTTTGAACGGGCTAATCTCAGTAAATACTAGGCAGATTTCAAAAATTATTTTATATGTACGTGATCCCTGAATGCTAATAATACGTGGTAGAGCTTAAAGACAAAGTATTAACTCGTAAAAAATGATTACTGAAAACTTAAGTGCATGAATTAAATAGTTTGTAATCAAGGACCAAAATTAATGAATTAATATCTATCATTATGTATATATTTTTATTTAAATAGCGAGTATAATTAAAACAAAACATTGTTTCATTTAGTATAGTCTCCAAAATTAAAATAGGTATTTAAAGGTTGCACTTTGTTATTTTATCACTATAACAACACACTATGTTATTTAATTTATGTCGTTACTTATAGAAAATGTTAATTTAATTTAATTATTGTAACACAATAATTTAAGTAATGTACTAAACACGTTTTCCGATAAATTGGATAAAATTACTAATGTTCGAAAATAAAAGAAGATGTTAAAAAAATTATCAGAAAATTTTATTTAAAATTCGTCTCGTCACAAAATAATGTAACATCAAAAAGCTTAAGTCATCCGTGATATTTAAATTAAACTTTGCACATACAAAATCGGATTTCCCACGAAATTATTAATTACCAATCGCAAAGGAAAGGTCATGACTCATGACAGTGGTAAAAATGGACATTCACGATTTTCGTGTTCGCGTCTCTTTGAACGCACAGGATTTTAATTAAAAATAAATAAAATGCGTGGATATAATAAGTACACAAGATAAATGGAATTTTTTGTTGTTTGTTACAGATTTGTACAATGAACGAATTTCGTAACGTAAACCCAAAATTTTAGATGTATTATTTACTAGCTGTGCTTCGCGGTTTCACCCGCGTGGCAACGCTCCTGTTGGTCTTAACGTGATGATATATAGTCTATAGCCGGCCTCGATAAATGGGCTATCTATCACCGAAATAATTTTTCAAATCGGACCAGTAGTTCCTGAGATTAGCGCGTTCAAACAAACAAACTCTTCAGCTTTATAAGTATATCTGTGAAAGGTTTATTAAAAACTAATAACCCGATTTCACACAGAATAAAATTTTTCTCTTATATACTTTTTATGTACAACAGCAAAAGCGTTTATTGAAGTTATAAAATCTCAAAGAGCATAAAACGTTTCATACAATTGAAGTATTAATCAAAAGAATGGCGGCAAACGCCAGCGATACTCTTTAAATATTGAAACAGTAATTATGACTTATTCGAAGCTAACTTCACGTTAATCTTTGATCCCAGAATACAAAATGGGAGATATAAAACGCCAACACAGAGCTGTCATTTGTTTAAATTACGACTATTGATAGAAGCGATTGAACCGCCATTTTTCAAAATTAGAATTTCGTGGGTGACGTCACGCTTTTGTAAGAAAAGGATGGATCATGGAGCTATTGAAACGTCCAAAATGTAAAAGACAAAGA
>CAJQZM010035189.1:23837-46180 GCA_907164665.1 Colias nastes
GATGGATCATGGAGCTATTGAAACGTCCAAAATGTAAAAGACAAAGATAGAATATGTCTTTGTCTTTTACATTTTGATAGCAATTATATCTGCAAATAACTTTTTGTTTGTATTTTCACTCGCTCGTTCGTAATTGCGAGATATTCTTTACACAAATCTCATATTTTACCCTCTTCAAATTTTGTCTATGCGATAAAAATAGTTTATGACCTTTATGGTTCCATCTTCTGTTTTTCATAGTTCACATAAATCTCTTAGTGTGTATAACATACAGTCTACAGATAGGCAAATAATGGCATGTAAACAACGTTTGCCAGGTCATCTATGTAGTAAAATCAATACATAGTATAAAACGAAGTCGCTTTCTCTGTCCCTATGTATGCTTTAATTTTTGAAACCACGCAACGGATTTTGATGCGGTTTTTTTTAATAGATAGAGTGATTCAAGAGGAAGGTTAGTATATAATTTATTAGGTTTAAGGCAAAACGGGCGAAGCCGCGGGCGGAAAGCTATATTACATTTATTATTTAATTAGGTACACGAGAGACATGAAATAAAACCACAATAAGAAATTGTTTTTATATCAAACACGCAATTATCACAAGAAATGTAATTAGGAGGTTTTTCCTTTGTTGTAATACTTAATTTCCAACTTAATAAGTACGGGCATTGTATCATTAACAATGGTCTTTGGTAAAGTGAAAAAATATAATGGAATAGTATCAAATCAAATCAAATCAAATCATTTATTTATTTCTCCTCACAATTCCCAATCACCAGTATAGATTTTTCTTGTTAATGAAAATTATTAAAGACTAGAATATTCTATGAAGAATGATAATTATGTTCTGTTACACGGAGTAAAAAATTAATTAGTACTTTGTCGCTATTCAGAGTATATTTTATTAGGGATTCGTAACCAAGGGTAAAAGGGGACCCTTCTGCTGTCTGTCTGTCTTCAGGCTGTATCTCATAAACCGTGATAGCTAGAAAGCTGAAATTTTCACAAATGATGTATTTCCGTTGCCGCTATAACTACAAAGACTACTGATATACCGACAACAAACGTGATTTTCTATTAAAGATGTTAGTACGGAACCCTTCGTGCGCAACCGACCGACTCGCACTTGGCCGGATTTTATTAGTAGTATTTTTTCGTATCTATTAATTATGTGTATTCATTTGCTTTATTTGAAAAAGATGGAGAAAGTATACAATATTTTTAAGATAAGGTATACCTAGTGGAAGTTAAATACAGTAAAATTATGATTTACTTATACATTTATTTCAATATCTATTAAGAATCATCTTGTTTGTTTCAACGAGCTCATCTCAGGAAATACTGGTTCGATTTGAAAAATTATTTCGGTGTTAGAAAGCCCATTTATCGAGGAAAGCTATATACAATATCATCACGCTAAGACGAACAGGGGCGGAGCAATGCGGGTGAAACCGCGGAGCACAGCTAGTTATGTATAATCTGCGTTGTTAGATAATTTCTTTTGATCTGTAATGATTGGTTGGAATGCTAATTGGCTATTGAAAATTAAATCCTTATATCTTGGAACTTCGTGAACTTTATGTTACAAATTATAGTAATTATTTCTATTCTTCAGGTTTTCTTTAACTTAACCGACGGGTTAGAAAATTACAGTGACTTTGAAAGAAAATCACAATTAAGAATGTATGGATTCCTAAAATTCATCAATATAAAGTCAGATAATACATATAAAAGGTACCCTTAGGTATTATAATACAACTAGCGGCTTGTCCCGTCTTCGACCGGGTTGACCCAGTATAAAAAATAGCCTTTGTAACTAGGTAAAGATGGAGCTTTTCAATGGTAAAAGAGTAAAATCGGTTGGATAGCTTTTTAAGCAAAGCAAACAAACAAAAAATCCTGTAATTAAAGATAGAGCAGACGTTTTCTAAACGAGTTAATACATCACTCGTTCTCTTTAATATAGTTTATAGGTAATATATATCCAATAGTTTTTGAGTAAACTCGTAACAAACAAAAAAACATCTAATTGAAAATAGATGAGACTTTTTCTAGACGAGTTTAAAAGATTTTTTAATCTCTTTTTTATAAAATAGTTCAGTTTAATTTCTATAAAATACAGTTAACGTTATGGATTATAAAGTCGTAAGATTGAAAAGTCTTATAAGAGAATGTAGGCAATAAATTATATTGCCTTTCAACAAATATTGGTTGAAAAAAACACGATCAAGTGAACATTGTTTGCTTTTTGCCTTTGTGTTATTTGTATTGTGTTATTTTTCTATTTATAGTATATAATATATTTGAATTGTTGGAATATTTATAAGTTTATAAAAATCTTAAATCTTATCTTAATAAAATAACGATAAGGTATCGTGTTTTTACACACCTGTTTTTTTCATAAGCTCAGAAAAAACTTTGTCTTATTTTGGATATTATGCAGCTATAATATGCTTCTTCATGTGTTTATTTTCAAACATAGAAATAGCGGTTATTAGAAAAACTTATATGCTTTTAAGTTTATGACTATAAATCGAAATATTATTTCAACCAAATAATATGAATAAATTCAATAATTGATGTCTAACTTGTCAATAAATATTAATAATAATTTTTAAATATTTTTTTAAGAATATTAAAAAGAAAATTTACACATACAGGAATGTTAGAGAACAAAGTTTAAAAGCCATACAAAAATAAATTGTCAAGAGCAAAGCTTTACAAAGAGGTTTCACACTCATTTCGTGCGCGCTCTAAACTTTCAAGTATTCGTTTTGCATGAAAATATTTCATGTACGGTCAAAAATATAATTTACACACGTTTTTGAAGTGAAACTTCTTTAGGCGCGTTGTGGGTAAAATTTAAATTGTAAAACTGACATGATTAAAAAGAGCAACTATGGAGTTTCTTGCCGATTCTTCTCCGTAGATACTGCTTTCCGAATCGGTGGTAAATGTTAAAAATATGTACCTAATAACGTTTCAAAAGTGCTTCTAGAAGAAGTCTAATTGAATAAATAAATGTTTGAGTTTGAGTTTGAAAAAGAAAGAAAGAAACTATTTATTCCAACACACACAAACACACAACAATAGCATTGTAAAATTTATTATAAATAATAGGTAAAAGAAAACATAAATTTATGTGTGGTTGCGTGCGATAAAAAAGAAAGCCAGTCAGGATACCTGAGGCATAATATCTCAGCACTGATTTTTTAGCAACATTCAAACGTACCAAAATCGTCGCCTTACTCCATGACGTGACGATGATGCTTTTAGGCGCGTTGAGAGTAAAATTTCAAGTTCGCGAAATTTTACTCTTAACGCGCCTAAAAAAGTTTCACTTCAATAAATATTTAAGTTTGCTGTTTGCATCTTTCATGCACAATCCGACTACTATCATAGCCAGTTACTGTCCTGTCCTGATACAATTACCTACCAAGTAATGTATAGAGCTAGGATTATGCTAGTAAATTCTAGTACAATATCTTCATATCAGCAGAACCCAGCTGGTATACACCATTGTATTTTGAACAATAGCCAGGAATACAATGCAGTATTTTTAAAGGCTTTACTCCTTTTGGAAGCTAATATAAATATTCTTTCAGCACGCAAAGGTTTAAAGAGTGAGGTTTATGCTTTTCTGGTGTTTACAAAACTCAAACTCAAACTCAAACATTTATTTATTCATTTAGACTTCTAGAAGCACTATTGGATCGTCATAACATCATCGTCACATTTTTAATATTAACCAAACGTAGTCAGTCGTATATGCGAAATGGGTAAACCAATTTAACTGCGGTTTACTGAAATTGAAAGTTTTGTGTATGGAGTTTTTATAGCGGAATTATTCTTGGTAGACTTTTAATTTAAAAGTTATCTGTATAATTAGTAATATACATAAAAAAACATATATTTTAGTTCTTTGTTTCAGTAAGATTAATTCGTATTTTGCTTGATTTATAAGCACAGATCAGGGATAAGGTTTATATAAGCCAAAATATTATAAAAATAACAAGGAACCCTAAAACGTAGAAAAAACATGTGGTAAAATGGGATAAATATTTGTTCTTCTGAATTCAGGAGGCTAGTTAATAATAAATACGTTTTAATAAAGATGACCAAATATGAAAGCCTTTTTGCCCCATCTCATTTCTGATATCAAAGGTTTCTAAATAATAAGACGGCTATTCCTACTTCCTTGAAACGTGTCGCGTTTATACAAAATATTAGTATTTTTCCTTTCCTAAAAAGGTTTGATTAGGTAAAGGGATTCTGTTTGTAATTTGATTCTTAATAACTTGTAATAAAGAATATATTAGTTTCAAGATTACAGAAAAAAGGATGAAGTTTGGAAAGCAACTTTTCGGTCAAAAATTTAACACAAATATAGTCAGTTGCAGTTAAAGAACACACAAACACATAAAATAAGATAATTTATACTATGTATTGTTACTTCTTGATGGAATTGTATTTTATAGTAAAGAAACACACAATTCACTAGTTCCACTTTATTAAGATTTTCATTACAATTGTAATATAAGTAACATATAGCTCTCAAAATTTCAAAATCCCATGAATAACGATGCATTTAGATCCTCTGTTGGTTGAAGTTGGATAAAATGCAATATCAATTTAAGGTGCAGTGTATTGCGACGTCCTTATTAAGGCTAAGCGATACCAAGCTTGTATTATCGTATCCAATTTTATCCTAACACAATGATAAAATGTCTAGGGAGTTCATGGTATGATTATAGTATGAGAGCTGGTGTGAAAATGTATAAAATACCTATTATGAAATTATTTATTAGCTATTTGTATAACTCGGAGGAAATTGTAGTAACTTTCATTTATGATGAAAATTTCGATATATTTTTAATAATAATTTATGTTATACTTTGAAGTAAACTTAGCTGTACAAAGTTTTTACTTGTTGTTGTTTACTAATTGAACAATCCTTTCAACCAGACAATGTTACAATCGCTAGCTAGTTATTATTAAAGCTAATATAAAATGATCAACAATGAAATATATTACATAACAAACTATTCGAAGTTTCGCTAAAGGAATATTAATTAATATCAAACGAGCAGGAACCATACAATCTTGATTATTGAACATACTTGGAACAAAGATAAACAGTCGCAAACAATATGTGTAGGTATCAAAGATTAAGTGTAATCAAAAGTTTTGTAAAACCAACAATCAACATATCTAAGGAAGACGAATAAATATCAAGAACAGCATAGGAATATAAAATATGAGATACAAATTGATTTAAAATGACATAAGTGACGACGTTCAAGTAATATGCTTTAAAAATAACCTTAGTTTATATTTATAACAATGTATATAGCCAAAACCTTAATACTACATGTGCCAGTTATAAATATATTGTTAGAATCTTATTATTATCGAAAGAGTTGTATGATTCTTGTATATATTGGCAATACCTACGAGTTATATCAAGCCGCATGGAAAAAGAGCATGAATCTATTAATCGATTCCCTAAGAAGCAAAAACCATGGCTAAAAGTTATTTAAACAGAAAATAAATAAAAAGAATTACATTAAAATATTAGTCTATTTTACAACAACACAACAAACTCCCGGACCATGAAATCTAAAAAGCTTCGAAGTGGAACATATAAATCGGTTGAAATGCTGAGCTAGAACAGAGCTCTACAATATTTCAATGTACGGAAAATATCGTCATATTCCTATTACAGAATTGATAATAACTTTTGCCAGCGTCGCCCTTATCATGCCATTCCGCTCTGAGACAATGGGCAGAAGTGTTCTCTCGAGAATCGAGTGGAAACTTGTTTTGGTATCTTTATAGGCCGGGAGCTAGCTGTGGAAATCGGTAGTTAGATAGGAAAGGACATTTTTATAGAGAAAAAGATAGATAACGTAAATCCTTGATAAATGTTCGTTTTGTTCGGTGGATCATCGAGTACTAGAGATAGTAGTTCTTCGAACCCTTTTTTATTACTTGGTCAGTTTCGAAACTGATAGTGTTATAGATATTTTACTCACTTTTAAGAGACCAAACTCAAGAACTGAATATCGTAGCTGTTTGGAAAATCCGATATTAATACTAGCAGTGCCCCACGGTTTTATCCGCATTTCTCCGCTCTTAATAGTGGCCAAATCAAACAAGTTTCAGAGATTAGCGCGTTCAAACAAACAAACTCTTCAGCTTTGGGTATAGTAAGTTATATATTTGTACCTACTATCGCTACCTAGCGATAATTTATTCAAAGACTTTTTAAGAGTATGAATACCTATAAATATAGGTAAATATATTTTAGAATTCAATAAAATTTAAGAACTTTTATAAAGCTTTTTATAAAGCAACGGAATCTATTTTAAGACATTTAATAGATATCTTCTTAAACCCACAAGGTACAAACTTGTTAAGCTTTTGTAATAGGCTTCTCTTTTGCCCAAAAATGGCTATTCCTCAGGGATATACATCGTAATTGAATGAAAAAATGTCGGATATTTAACCGGGAAAACATTAAGTGTTATATTCATGGCAGTTTTTTGCTAGAGTATGAAATATTCAAATGAACCCCTTTTGAAATAATGATAGAAACTATAAAACAAGATACGGCTTCGCTGGCAAAGTTGTTATTTTGCTTATAAAAATTATAAGCATTCTAATTATAGGTCTCTTCGTCTACCTACTAGGTCTACAAGATTTTTTTTATTTAAAAATCTTAGGTTGCTCTATTAAATAATTCTAAAGTCCAATCTATACGTACGTAGATATACTACTACAAAAAGAAGTTAATTTGCCATTTTTTAATAAAAGCAACATTATATTGTAAAGATTTGACCTGACCGCCAAATACATACCTACAACAAGAAAACTACGCTGCCAAAAAATATATTTCTATTCTAACACATTTATAATATTAAACATCGTTGACAAATTAACAAATGGCACTCGCTTAACCGGCCAGTTTTCACCGGATAAAACTGGATAACAGGCGACTCAGAGCGGCTCGGGTTAATCGTGGAAAAATTTATGACTTCTCCTCCGAGCTAAGCTGTTTTTATTAATTCTATTTATGAAATGTCATAGCCCTTGGTAGGATTTTATGGATATTTTTTCAGCAAGTGAGTAGGTTTTATTGTTTATTTTATTGTATCTGCATGCTGTAAGTCTTTGATTTATTAGTGTAATATAAAACTTACTTGAATGAAATATTAGATTTTTGGAATAAAACAATAATAACTATTATAGGTATCGAAAATATAGGAATTGAAATGGAAACGTTAGTTTTTAAGAAATATACTACAGCAAAAGAATATTGTTACTTTTACTACTATTCATACTTTTAGCGAACTGAAAGAGAACTTTGAAATAGAAAATTGCCCAAAAACAAATAAGACTATTCCGGTAATATAGAAAGACAACACAAAGTAAACGTTAGAAACAAGGAAACAAGGAACATTAGGAAGATATCGTTAAATGATGCTTGAATAAAAAAAGTTAAGAAAACGCTTAGTGTAAAGGTTTCGCTTCAATAAATCTAATTGTTTTTATAATGATGGGCAAATGTTTGAGAAATCTTTGAAATTGAAATTTTGCCGACCTTTCCACTTATGATCAGCAGAATATTTTATGGGTTCAGACTGTTTATTCTAATTTGCAAATTGGAACACAATTTTATGGTTTCTTTAAGCAACAGTCTATTGATTTACTTTCGTCTATTAATTATTGTTTTTGGCTGTTTTATTAGTTTCTAGATGTCTAAAGAAATCGTATAGGTACTTCAGGGATAAAATTATGGACATCTTTTATGAAAATATTGTCCTGTCTCGGTCGAATTATGTTGTTTTATTCTCTAGGGATATAATAGGTATCTTATAGAAAGAGGCCAATATCTATGATATATTAGGGAGTCAGGGTTTTACCATCATGTCTTAAAGCAGTAATATTAATTCCAGTGTTAAAAATGACAGAACTATTTTTGATCATCTGGTACCAAAACTTTCCCATACTAGAATACTACTATAAAGACATGATAACCCTCCCTGGGCATATAAATTTTAATCTATGGAGCATAACTTACGTCATTCATATAATGCCAGGCTTGACATGCTTGTACAGGACTCAGCGGCTTGTAGTGGTTGCCGAATGTGTACATATAAAAGAGCCAGGGTGCCGGAAATAACATCGTGAACATGTCACAAAGGGCCATCGCCATCAGGACCACGTTGGTTGGCGTTCGCATGTGACGTCGGGATAGGACCACCACTATGAGCGTGTTGGCTACAGTTGTGGTTGCTAGGAGGAACGGTGCGATGTATCTGTAAGGATAGAAGGTATTTTGGTTAAAAAATTGTTCGGGGATCGAAAAAACGCGTCGTGGACACAGATAAAGATCGATCGAGATTCGTGTTATGGCTCTTATGAAAATTGTCACGATGCGTTGTAAAATTAAAGAAGGGCAAAATAGCTAAATTTGTGATATGGCTGAGATGATATTCAACCACAACGCTTGTAGCAATGGAGAAGAGCCATGACATTTTCTGAACATTTATTGGTTTAGGATGGACGGGGCTTTTTTCCTTGAAACAAATAAACTTAAATGTAATTGACGTATTCAGTAGTTGCTGATAAATTTTAATGTAAAGTCATAAGTACTGACTTTCTCGTAAAATACAAGCAGGCATGCAATATTATTAGTTATCAATAGTTGGAATCTTTTGGTTCTTAAGCAGAATTACGAAAATAACGATTAAATTTACTTTTTCTAATTAACATGATCCCAGAGCTCTATTTTTTTCAATAAAGTCTATAAATTACGTCATTGTAGTCCGTAATTCTATTTTATTATTGTAAGATGTAAAATTACATTAAGACACTTGTAGGATTATGTTACAAAAGGTTTCTTATATGCTGGTATTCTGTTCATTAGGTACTAATTTCTAACTCATTTATCATCATGTTGTCGTTGGCAAAATGTGATTAATTATTATACTTTAGTTATTGTCTTAGTGGATAACAAAACCTTTATTACTATGTACTTATATGATTTGTCAATAAAATATAAAGAAATATAACGGGGAAAATGTAATAATTACATTGAGATATACATATGGAGACGACACCGCCTACATCACTTATGTTCCGCTCAACATAAGCCATATGGCCAAACTGCACTCAGTCGCTTTAGCGCGATGGTCGTGTTCATGTCTTGTTTGTTTTATAGCAAAAAAACCATGAAACTCATCAAATATGCCCTCGAGTGTGTTACGATATTGCACTAATAATTCAAGTAATGCGGCAAAGTGCAAAGAAATAACTTTTCATCGGTAATTAACTAGATAATCATTTTTAAAACTTGGTTCGAGCAAAATTTTTGGCGGGCGCCATTTTGCGTCATTTGACTCACTAGCCGCCCCGCGCCGCCGCGCTTGGCGCACAGATTTTCTTCGTGGTGTCTCCTCCATACGTAGTAATAATAGCTCAATGAATAATTATTACATTTTCCTTCTAAGGCATAATTTTCCTTCTATAAGAAGTAACTAAATAAGTTCGTAATTTTAATCTCATGTATATAGATGATGATGAATATCCCTAAAATGACAGACAATACAGTGACATTTTCTCGTAATTTAAAATTGTAGAGCAAATTCTAAGTAAAAATGTTTACTTACCCATACATAGGTTCGGCATAATTTACAGGAAATTGGCAGGTGATATTTAAATATACGTGCGAATGGTTTGACGAACAATAATCATCTGTCGTAATATTCGAATAATATTCAACATCCAAAGTCTGATTGTCGTAGAAATTGAAATTCGATTTGGCGGCAACATCTAGGCCATTTGGATAAATGTCATCGTTGGGTTTGAAATCCGAATGAGAGCTGTTCTGAAAATATTCCGCCCATCCCTTGTCGTGCGCCATCTTGATTTCTTATCTGTAGTTATCTCACGCTTGACAATGACATCTTTATGACGTTGACAGCTATATGACGTTGACAGCTTGTAACGGCGCCGGTTTATTGGCGCGTCATTTGTTATCTGTGGACAAAGGAAATTATTTATAAGCTGTGGATTTCTGTATTGGGATAATGGATTACGGATGTAGGGCGTAAAGGGTAACGTAGGTAGAACAGGTGTACCATTTGCCCGTTAAATTTTGGAATATTAATGGCGGACCTTTCATTACCTTGGCGGCTAAATGTGAAAATTGATACGACTAATTAACGTCCCTTGTTACGTGATAGTCCCTTTTAGTTTCAACAACTGATTTTCTTGTTCATTCTACTAGTTATACCTTAAGTATATTTTCGTAAAATAATATAAAATATTTTGGTTGATCGATCAAAACAAATACTCTTAATTTAATATTATTTATATAGCTAAAATTATATTGTTATTTATTGCTTACTTAACAATTGATGGTATTAGTTAGCGATGGCCTAGTTGAAATGAAATAATAACTTGTTAAATCGATATTGTGACTCGAAGTTACTCTTTAAGATAATAATTGATGAAACTTTGGAAGAGTTTGTCGAAGAAATTATTTCACTATAGGTTCATAATAAATAATATTGTATGATGAATCGAGTCTGTGATATTTCGAATTTATGTTTGAAAATATTATTTTCCTACTAATACTCGATCGTCTTTATAGGTACTCGACTTACTTTCGACTTATTCCACTAAGCTATTATTTTTGTTTTTATGATTATCTTTCAGGATAATCATTAAATATACCTATTTTTTATTTAATATGTTTGTAATACAACGTTTATCTGAAAGTTAACCACGATAATTTTTATTTTATCGCTTGGCTAGTAAAACCGAGGTAGTAGAGTATCAATTCACAGTGTAGATTAATATAAAAACACATTTTGCAAGACAGAAAGCTAATAGCCTGTGAAAGTTAATTGAATAGTAGATAATAAAGGAAAGAAATCTTCTGACCCATATCCAACAAGAGGTCAGGAGAGTCATTTTTACTAAATTATATGCTACTAGATTTTCGCTCGCAGCTTCGCCCCCGTAGTTCAAGGAAAACCCGCATAGTTCCCGTTCCCGTGGGATTTTCGGAATAAAAACTATCCTATGTGTTAATCCAAGCTACACTCAGATTTGTGTGCCACATTTCATGAAAATCGGTTCAGGCTTTTTTACGTGATGAAGTAACAAACAAACTTAAAAACTTTCGCATCTATAATATTACTAGCTGCACCGCGCGGATTTATTCACGAATTTCACAAACTTCCACGTTTATAATATTAGACGAATATTATATAGTAGGAAATAGATGTTATAAACGAAAAGTCTTCATTCATTGAATATACTAGCAGTTCATACGATAGTCATTTCTCATTTCCAAATGACTGGTCATTATATACCTAGAAGATAAACTTTATAAGGAAGTCTGGCTTTAAATTTTAAACCATAGAGTCCAAGTTTCTAGTTATTCGTTTCCCAACTATAGTTGAAAGCAAATAAGATATTAGTGAACTGCAAAGCACCTCGAATTTAATCATGATTGAACTGCGTTGTTTGTTTTAGAGTTGATTCCACAATTGTGACAGTGGGATTAAGTTTGTGCCTTGAGAGAAATAGGGTCAAAGTTGTTGTTGTTTTATATAAATACAAGCCGCTTGTCCTGGCTTTGCTCGGTATAAAATATTACTTAAGATAAATAGATTTTCATTTTTGAAGTTGAACTTCGGCGTGTTGAAAGTAAAATTATAAGGTCGCGTCATGGCAATACCGTCACGTTATGGTGTAAGGCGACGATTTTGGTATCTTTGAATCTTGCCAAAGAAGTTTCACTTCTGACACGATACTGACTGATTAAGTATAATAAAAACCAATAGGTATCTAAAGCTTTTGATAATTTTAATATGAAATATTTTATTTTATTTTTGTCAAAAGAAAACAATAATATTCATAATTGAGAAGAGAAATGAAACTTGAAAGTGATAAACGAGCGTAACATTAAAAGACATTTCGTAAAACAAGAAAGCTATTATTAATATAATATACTCGAGAAAGCGTCTATAAAATAAAGAATATTCGTACTAATTATTTTGTCGAAGTTTCGAGTCCTCGCAACAGCAAGTTTCTGTGACATTGATATAACATGAAAAGTTCGACGAACTAATATAGTTAGATATTGAGATAATTTATTTTCTTCATCTATACATATAAATAATATTAAGGGAATAATTTGTATCTATATTTATATTATAAAGATATATTATTTGTATTTATGAATATTTGTATCGAACGATAGTAATACTTATTTCGAAATAATATAATAAATAATTGTAACTGTAAAAAGTTTTTCGTCATTTTTTTTTGTTTCTAGACAATTTATCTGAATTATCTCTCATTACAACTGTAACTACAAGCAAAGTAAAATTTGACTAAATATGTGTTGGTTTGTAAATTAAACTGTTAAGGCCGGTTGCAGAGCTTCACCGATCATCAGTGCGTACGTCAGTCGCGCTTGTCATATGTATGGAAATTCATAAAACCGTTCATAGCTAGACCGACCATACGCACGCGTATTTCCATACATATGACAAGCGCGACTGACGTACGCACTGATGGTCGGTCAAGCTCTGCAACCGGCCTAATGCGTATGACAATACGCGTGCGTATGGTCGGTCTAGCTATGAACGGTTTTATGAATTTCCGTACATATGACAAGCGCTACTGACGTACGCACTGATGGTCGGTCAAGCTCTGCAACCGGCCTAGCAACCGGCCTAAGTAATAAACTTCTGTAGTTATATAGTATATTGTACAGTATATCTAATTTCCAAAGCATTATATGCCATTCTATGTTTAATAAATATTTTAATTAAAATTATACAAACAGTCTGACCCAATTCATGCAAGAATTTCTTGACTTCTGCTTTGGATCTCATATATTTTATTTCCCTTTATAAAGTTGCTTGAGAGAAAACGCGAGAATTCAATAAAGTATTTGGTTTTCTTATAGGCAGAGAGGTTGTTTGAATAGCAAGAATTTTATCTAAGATAATAAAATTAATATTGCTCTTATAGCATTAGCCAATGAAACTATAACAACATTAGTAGAAAGAAAATTACAGCCCTATAACAGTTATATTAAAGAAAATGACATTCAAAAACTTGCTAGCTACATAACTGTTAATATAAACGCAAAACTAAACTTTTCTTCTTAAGAGTCCGTATCGATTTTAGAGTGATTTTGACTTGTTTCTGTAATTCTTTAGGAGCTCGTTTAAAAAAAACTAAATTAGTAACAATGTGCTATAATATCTTAAAATAAAGATTTATTCAATATCTAAAATATGTTCGAGACAATTTATTGATTTTCATTGTCCAGTTTGTTTAATAGCCAATAACCTGAGGCGTGTTTCAATTTTTTCCATGCGGGACGTTCGTGTCTTTGTAGTTTACACGGAATTTAAAAGAAGAAGTTTTCTTATAAAATATACAACAGTAAAGACACTGAGACATCCTAAAATATGTTCGAGGCAATTTAAGTACTTTTATTCAAAAATTCAAAGAAAATCTAAGTTAAAATAGCCTTACTTTGATGAAATTTTATGTGTATTTGGCGTCGAATTTCTAAAACATACGACAGAAAAAAAATAAAATAAAAAATACACATTAAATGATAGATTTATGCTTAAAAATTTGCAATCAAAAAAATACATATTATATGATTTATGAAAGTAATGGAATAATTTAAAGTTCTCTAGAATTTTCGATTATATACGGGAGCGCAAACGCTGTTACGGCAGACCGCGCTCCGCGCTTTAGGGAGGAGGACGTGTTGCGCTGCTCCGTCAGACACAAAATTACTAAAGTGCGTTTTTCCCGCGCGTAGTAGTCGGGAAGCCCACGATACTAGATTAGAATTGGTGGAGTAGACGATACCGAGATAATAAGGTCCTATAATGTTTCCACTTTGAGCGCTGCAGCCTTTGCTACTCGACTACACGATGATCGTGTTCAAACGTAAAAATACTAGCTTTCGTCCAGCGCAATTTTGTATATGGACTCTTAAATCATGTGCCTTCGTAACTAACAAAATAGCTAGGTTTAAAAGTTCCACTCAACTACTATCTCGAAGTTATTAGTCATAGTGACTTTCATTTGGTATTAACTTTCAAAATTATTTATTCGGTATTATTATTATAATAGCATAATATATCCATCAACTCTACAAAATAATACTGTAAATCTATTTTAGTACTACATCCATTTAATGAAATACTATAAATAACGATGCATTGAAGAAATTAAACGTAACATCACTACATAGTATAAAACAAAGTCGCTTTCTCTGTCCCTATGTCCCTTTGTATGCTTAAATTTTTAAAACTACGCGACGGATTTTGATGCAGTTTTTTTAATAGATAGAGTGATTGAAGAGGAAGAAGGTTTTAGTATATAATTTATTAGGTTTTAGACAAAGCGGGCGAAGCCGCGGGCGGTAAGCTAGTAATTAATAAGAAATTAGAAGGTTTTAAAGAAAATACGGTTAGCTCTTAGGCTATTCAATCTTGAAGTATTTCTGAGAAATTCATAACAATCAAATGCCTCGCCATGCAAACTTTGTTCGATTTTTTAACTTTTATTTATTTAAATTTTATTTTTATTCCTGCAATGAATTATCAAGACTCAAATTTAAATATACTAGCTAAAGTTGAAGTCTTAAACATGAACATACTCAAGCTTACGTTTATTTATATATTCTATATTTACTTGTTTCATCTGTATTGGTAAAATTCGTTCTAAAAATTCGATTTCGAATTACAATATTCAAAATCAAAATTCAAATCTAATTTATTTTTAGTTCTATTAAAAAAGTACCAAATTCGACAAAATAAACTATGGAGAGTGAGAAAAACTGTTCGAACTAGAAGTTTTTTGCTAGAACATGTGGAACTAACGAGTTATTGCTAAAGTTGAAATTGTATTAAATGCACGAGTTTGATAAATCATGATATATTACTTGTTTTACAGTACTCCAAAAGTAATAATGCGCATAGAAATCTTCGTCACTGTTCGGCAACTGTCATATTCCCGGAGCGTCCGAAGATGATATTTATATAGAGTGGTTAAATGCATTTTCTTCATGCATAATTTAGTCAAATTATGTGTTTTGTGCAAAAAGAGATTAATATTGATTTGTAAGTGACGATTTTGTTTCGATAATTCCTTGTAAGTAAATAGCGAAGATAACCCCACGATTGCGAATATTATATCTTTGTTGGATTGATTAACTTGGAAAATTTTATAGTACTTTTAAAGTGTCTTACTGAAGCTGGTGTAATGATGGAAGAAAAGAAGGTTAAAATAACACAACATTTATATTGTATAAAATATTGTTTTCAAACACAGGTTTACATTTAAACCATATAAATCTAATCATTAAAATCTCAGCTCAAAAGTATTTAAAGTACTGATCATTCTTCAATATTATGACATTTACAAAAAAATAATAATAAAAACAATAAAAATCAGGGATTATCTTTATTTCGGACATTTTAGCTCTTCTTCATTTTCACTTTTCCTACTGCCATCACCTGTGTAAATCATTTCATCGATTAATTCAATTCACCTTTAAAAACAAAACCAAGAAGGGTATGTAATAGCAGCTCTATATAATTCCACACAGAGAGAATACGTGCAGTCACCACCAATATTTACAGACGACTGACGGATTTTTCAGTTTTTTGACTGACAGGCTACCGTCTCCTACCGCCCGATTTGTTTTTGATTGTGTATGACCGTGAATTGACTTCTATTTCTTTTGAACAAGGTGTAAAATGCAAGTGCATTGTTTAGGGCTCTTACGATTCAATGATTCGAGTGTTTTCGGAAATACGACAATTAGCGAAGATTTGCATGTGCATTATTAATTTTGGAATACTGTATTAATGTTTAGAACGAATATTTATGGAATAAACCTAGTATTTTATTATCTGTGGTATGTTTATACCACATCATAAATACGCAGGGTAATTTTATTATTTTTAACCGACTTAAAAGAGGATGCTCTAAATTAGACTGTATTTTTTGGGTTTGTTACCATAAAACTATCGACTGGGTGAACCGATTTTGATGAATCTTTTTTATTTGAAAGTTGGTCCCGTAATAACTTTCTCTACTTATTTCTGACATTTTAATAGCGGTTTAGTTTTAGCTTTTTGTTAAAAAATAATTATTTATATCAATATTTGACTTTGCCTTCTTTTAAAAATAATATTATATTTTTCTATTTAAGTTATGAATGACATTTGACATCGTTATCATGGAACGTAATAAAATATAAATTGAGTTAGTTAGTTTCAATATTCCGAGGGCCATTCTGTGACAAAAATATGTTTAAAAAGTCTTCTCTTTCATGAAACTATGAGAATATTATAAAAATTGTAATACGGGTTTTATATATTTTTTAATACGCTTGATAATATTTAAAATAAGGATTAAACAAGATATTAAATTTGGAGATATCAGTTGCACAATTGACAATTTTAAGTATTTTCTAAAATAACAACAAAAAGCAAATTATCCAATCGAGGTGCTTCTTAAATTTGGAATAATTACGATGATTATAATATTTATCCCCATCTTTTCATTCTTATCATAAATATTTTAATATATAAGATAAACTTTCGGCGCGCGGCTTCGCCTGGTTCGTAGAAAACTTAACAAATAATATTCTTAAACGTTCCTTTTGAATCCGATGCGTAGTTTTAAAGATTTAAGCATACATAGAGACGGATAGACAGCTGCATCGACTTTGTTTTATACTGTTTTGTGCTAAAACAACACATAAAAATTGCACCAAATTCAATTTCACACGTTGCATATTTCAAATTTCAAAAAATTACTTAAACAATTTCGCTATACGTTCGTTCGTCGTTTCACATTTAATAATATTTAAATTTACACGTCAAAAGGGCACGTTCTAAATATACTATAACAAGGATGTCCATTATTGGGTTATGCCTCAAAGCGAAGGAAATCTGATGAACGCTAGTCAACTAAGCTAGTCTTGCAGGCGCAGTTAATGTAATCATGTTTGCTTGTCTATTCTGTCTTGTGGACTCTAGTTTAAGAGGTTATTTTAAGTCGTTTATATTGAGCTCGTTTGGCTTAATAATCAATAGTGGTACATGTGCCTATTATATACTAGCTGTGCTTCACGGTATCACCCGCATTGCTCCGCTCCTGTTGGTCTTAGCGAGATGATATATAGCCTATAGCCTTCCTCGATAAATGGGCTATCTAACACCGAGAATTTTTCAAATCGGACCAGTATTTCCTGAGATAAGCGCGTTCAAACTTAAAATGGAATGCAACTCATGAAAATACGTGTTTTATTCAATCTAAAATGTTAAACAAACTTCGAAATATATCTTCAAAGATTACCTGAATACACAAACTAGTATATCTAGTATTATATTATCTATGGCACAAGTATTAAAGCGTGTCAATCCAAACATAAAGCCACTTCATACTAGACACTATGAAAATGGAGTATGATTTATTTCACCAAAGTTTGAATTCAATAAAAAATCAGTGATCTTTCGACTTCCGCTAAGAAAGGTCGCGTCGCGTCGCTCACGTTTGGGCGCTAGTTAGTGCTCGGGTATTGCGCTGACGCAGCAACCTACAAATCGTCACGTCAGGCCGCGTGCGGTCGCCGCGATGACCCAGCTACCGAATGTGACCCACATACTTGTGTAAACAAAGTGTTAAGGCGAAGCTATAACTTTTAATTAATTATGGCTCCGACATCTCCAATCACACTTAAAACTGAAACAGAACATCTGTTATATAAACATTACTCCGAAGAAAAAATACAACGGGAACATCTCCAGAGTCTAGTGCATGACCTCACAGGTCAAATAGAAGAACTTAAGCGAGAGCTGAGAAATATCCAGGAGCAGAAAAGTACTGACCCGGACAAAAAAGATAATAATGGGAAGCCGATGCAGGCCCAGTATGAGACGGATGAAGAAGAGCTTGCAAAGGAAACGGAATGGGTACGACAGAAGAGTAGAAAAAAAAGGAAATTGAACACATCACTGTCCCCTCCATCTCATCAAGCAGATGAAACTACTGCAAACAAAGAAAATGTGAAACCTAAGAAACAACCTTCACCACCACCCATAATTGTCGAAAACGTAAAAAACTATCAACAGTTTTACGATCTTCTTTCGGAAAATCTAATGAAAGACTCGTTCATCATGAAAATGATGAATGGAGAAAAAGTTAAAATAAATTCTAACGACGGTGACTCATATCGCGCTATTACCAAGCATTTGTTACAGAACAACTGCCTTTGGTATTCTTATGAAAATAAACAAGAAAGGCCAATTAGGGTAATGGCAAAAAACCTGCACTCCTCATACGTGCCAGCTAGAATACTTGAAGACCTGACATCTAAGGGATACAAAATCCAGGACGCGGTCAACAAATTGAGCTGGAAGAACAAAGAACCCTTAAACATGTTTATGCTCTCTTTCGATAAGGATGAGGACATCAAAAAAATATATGGAATTAAATCCATATTAGGCTGTAAGGTGGACATACAGCCCCTGAAAACATCTAAGCTGATACCACAATGCAAAAGGTGTCAAGCATACGGCCACACACAAAAATACTGTTCAAAAGAACCCAGATGTGTTAAGTGTACAGGCAAGCATTTAACAAAGGATTGCAATAAACCAACTACAATGAAACCAAAATGTGTTCATTGTGGAGAGCCTCATCCGGCTAATTATAGGGGATGCACAGTGGCTAAAGAACTTCAAATTATTAAAAATAAAAGCATAAAAAGGAATGTGCAGCCAAATCTTCAAATTCCAAACAAAGAAAAAGTGACCAAACTCAGTAAACTTACAACAACAAAAGAACTTTCGTATGCATCAGTGACACGAGGAGCGCAGCCACAAACATCCTCACAGTCACAAAATAAGCCACTAAACCAACTCATGGATGAAAAAATGAATACCATCTTAAAGCTTTTAACCTCGTTTGATGAGAGGCTTAAAAAACTTGAGGAAAGCAATAAAGGAGCTTCCAAACATAAACAATAAAAATGTCGAACACATTAAAAATTATGGCATGGAATGCAAATGGACTGCTAAAACATCAGAATGAACTAACAGCAGTCCTAGACATAGAAAACATTGATGTATGCCTCATCTCAGAGACACACTTCAACAAAGAATCCCACGTAGAAATCAAAGGCTACAAAGTTTATCACGCGCTACATCCCCATAATACATCAAGAGGAGGAAGTGCTGTCATTATAAAGGAGAACATCTACCATTATCAAGTAAATAAATACGAAAAAGAAGAAATACAAGCAGTGGCGGTCAGTGTAAAAACTAAGCATTGTCCTATAACCATTGCATCCATATACTGTCCACCAAGGTATTCCTTGAAAGCAGATCATTACAAAAGCCTTCTACACGATCTTGGAAACAGATTTATATTAGGAGGTGATTTTAATGCTAAAAACGTATACTGGGGTTCAAGACTGACCACAACCAAAGGAAGAGAGTTACTATGTGCTATTAGAGACACACAATGTAAAACTTTATCAACGGGTAAACCAACCTATTGGCCAACCGACCGACAGAAAAAACCAGACTTAATTGACTTTTTTATTTATAAAAATATATCACAAAATTTTCTTCACATTGAGGAAGGTTATGACATGAGTTCAGACCACTCGCCTATCATACTAACTATAAGCGAGAGCATAATAATGAGGGAAAGCCATCCTACTTTAGTAAATAAATATACTAATTGGGAAAGCTTCAAAAAGGACTTGGAATCTGTGATAGAATTAAAAATTCCTTTAAAATGCCAGGAAGATCTGGAGCTTGAAATCAGAAAATTTATTGTTGATATACAGAAAAGCGCTTGGAATAATACACCTACTGTTAGAAAAAGCAAAAGATCCAATAATTATCCGCCAGAAATTACAAATCTTATAGCCAAAAAAAGACAACAAAGACAGATATGGCATCATACGAGATTTCCACATGATAAAACAGTACTTAATAATCTTACTAAAAGACTGAAAAGAACAATTCAAAAGTTTCAAGATGAATCAATGGATATCTTCCTTAGTCATCTAACTAGTGATCGTACAACAGATTACTCCCTTTGGAAAACCACAAAAAGTTCAAAAAAACCAATGACGCATATCCCACCAATCAAAGATGTGAATGGGAGGTGGCCAATCAGCAACGAGCAAAAAGCAGCAAGATTTGCACAACATCTGGAGCAAATTTTCAAACCCAATGAAGAGAATGAACACTTCACTTTAGTAGAAGAAATATCAAATGATGAGCTAGAAATAAGACTAGTCACTCCAAGAGAAGTATCCAGTGAAATTAAACGACTTAGCCGAAAGAAAACACCTGGCTATGATCTCATTACTGGAGAAATCCTTAGAAACCTTCCGCGGAAGGCTATTGTCAAACTAACTACTATCATTAATGCTACCTTTAGGCTTAAGTGTGTGCCTGATGTGTGGAAAATAGCCGAAGTTATAATGATACCAAAACCTGGTAAACCGCCACATGAAACTACTTCATACCGGCCGATCTCTCTGCTGCCGATCATGTCAAAATTATTTGAAAAACTTTTCTTGAAACGGTTAAAACCCATAATCGAGGAAAGAAACTTAATTCCTGAGTACCAATTTGGATTCAGAGAACGCCATTCTACAATAGACCAAGTACATAGGATAACCAATATAATTGAAAAGGCTCTAGAAGAAAGAAAAGTTTGCTCCACGGTATTTTTGGATGTGGCGCAAGCATTTGATAAAGTATGGCACGAAGGGCTTATATACAAACTAAGAAATATGCTCCCAAAACAGTTTGCTGACATCTTAGAGTCTTACTTATCACAATGTATGTTTAGAGTAAGACAAGATGATGCATATTCAGAGCTTAAGCCTATAAAAGCTGGAGTACCGCAAGGAAGTGTCCTGGGTCCTATTCTGTACTTGTTGTACACTTGCGATATTCCTGAGTTAGAGAACAACACCATTGCAACATTTGCGGATGACACAGCTATAATGGCTACAGGTGACACTCAAGAAGAAGCAGTAGAAAAAGTTCAGACAGCTGTTAATACGATCTTTGACTGGACGAAAAAATGGAGAGTAAAACTTAATGAGTCTAAATCTATTCACATAGACTTCACAAACAAAAAGCCAAATTATCATCCGGTATACATAAATAATCATGTAATACCTTATCAAAATACAGCTAAATATCTGGGTATGACTCTAGACGCAAAGCTTCGCTGGAAGGCTCATGTCAAAAAGAAACGCGAGGAGCTAGAGCTTCGCTATAAGGCTATGTACTGGCTAATTGGCAAGCATTCTTCACTTTCAAAGCAAAACAAATTACTCTTGTATAAACAAGTCCTTATGCCTTTGTGGACTTATGGTAGTCAGCTTTGGGGCTGTACCAAACAAAGTAATATCACTATCATACAACGATTCCAAAATAAAGTACTGAGAGAGATCGTGAATGCTCCCTGGTACATTAGAAATGACGACCTACATCGGGACCTTAAAGTAGATCTCGTCACGGACATAATTAAAAAAAACGCCGAAGCTCACGAACGCAGACTTCACCATCATGTGAACGTCGAGGCTATCCAGCTCCTCGACAACACGGACATAGTGAGAAGACTAAAAAGGACAAAACCTTTTGAGTTAGTTTAGTGAAGTGTCAGTGTAATATAGTGAGTGCTATACATAAAGAACACATGAACAAAGTGTCTTCGCCTTAAATAGAGACATTAAGAAAAGTGTTAATGGACACATTCTTAGACATACTATACCTAGCAAATTAAGTTAGATTTATATTACTCATTAGCCTATAGTAAAAGGCTAGATCGTAATTTTCAATAATGATACCTTAGGTTCATTATTTTAGGTAAAAAAAAAAAAAAAAAACCAAAGTTTGAAGATTGATTGC
Organism: Colias nastes; assembly: GCA_907164665.1. Taxonomy (NCBI): domain Eukaryota; kingdom Metazoa; phylum Arthropoda; class Insecta; order Lepidoptera; family Pieridae; genus Colias; species Colias nastes. The sequence continues at coordinate 45,856 of CAJQZM010035189.1, forward strand.
GTGTTTCGAATCAGCGAATATGGCATTCATAGGATGTTTCATATTTATAGTCACTACATCTTTACTTATAATAAATCTGTAGAGAGGCCAATTCTGTACATGAAATATATTTAAAAAAAAACTATGAAGGGGTAATAAGGGATCGCTACTGATGCCAAAAATGCAATCAGTAAAATTTTTGTCTGTCTGTCTGTCTGTCTGTCTGTCTGTATATTCGTTATAGAAACAAAAACTACACGACGGATTTTAACGAAATTTGGCACAATTATTCTTCATAGTCCTGGGCAGGTTATAGTATACTTTTTATTACGCTACGATCAATATG